>ARYC01000746.1:0-53157 GCA_000711775.1 Oxytricha trifallax | reverse complement strand
GCATTAATAAATACCAGCCAAAGTTGACTATTAATGCAAAGAATGCAATAAAGTTTTCCTTACAAGTCAACTTATAAGAGACACTTGAGAGATATACACAACGATATGCCAAGGTTATATCTCAAGCATTAAAAGAAAAATGGGAAGTATGTCTGTGAGTTCTGTGAGAAGCCATATTCTCATACTAGAGACCTCAAAGTGCACCCTAAAGAAAAAGCACAATTAAAGTTTTGTCTTTATTCATGCACCTACAGGGAATAGATTCCTCTAAAAGAGGAGATCAAGAAACCCAGTGGAGTCTCTTAGAGTTGAAGTCTAGAAGTAAGTTAAAATGAAGAAGCAGTCAAGAACTTTCCAGTCTCTGAGATCAATAAAATCATGGTTAAAATAGAGGCAATGAAGATTCCCATTTTGAAAATTATTGACATAAATTCTTGCCTAGAAAGCTAGCTCACCCTTGAAGATAAAATAGAGAAGATAGTCATTACTGATGACTAATATGCTTACAAGATATCCATTCAATTACTTCCTTGCTGATGACAAGTTCCAAATGGAATTTGCAAATGAGTATTATGCTCTATAAAAGGCAAAGTTAAATGAGTGCATGCATATCATATAGCTTGATGCTATTTTTCTTGGTAAAGATCATGTAGCCTTCAGGCTTCCATTACTTGAAATGACTTACAGAGAATTCTTATCTGACAATAGATGTCAGAGATAAATTGGCTAGATTGTATAGCAAATAGTGGAGGGGATTGAAGAGCTTCACAAGCTAGGCTATGTTCATAGAGACTTAAAGCCAGAGAATATCATGTTGAATTTTTCAGCCTCTTAGAGTTTATATTATAGACTTCAACAGAGCTCAAAGAGTGCAAGCCTCTGCATAAGGAAATGTATACGGTACTCCTGGATATTTTCCAGAGAGAGAGGATTGGAGAGATGGAGACACTTAATGGGATATCTGGGCTCTAGCAGTAATAATAATAGAGAGTGACATGCCAAGAAACGATTACTTTAGCTGCAGGGGTGAGAGAGATTCTAAGCAGAGAATCAAACAATATCTCGATAAAAATAAAATAAATGGAGGTCTCAGAGAACTTGCATACTCAACTATTATCAAGCCAAGCTAAGAGATTTAACAAACAAAAGAAACAATCAAACATCAACTAAAAAAGATAAAATTCAGAGAACTGCCACATGACTCTAAAATTATGTTTGTGTGAAATATTTTAAAAACTCGCTTGTTATACTCACTTAAAATACTAATATTTAAACATTAAACCCCTACATAAATCCTATCCTTTAAAACCCTAATAAAGTATGCTCTAATAGTCTACTTTTATCAATCAAAAACTCAATCAAACTACTGAAAGGGTTTTGGGGTTTTGATTCTTCTTCTTTGTTAAGTGGTGGGAGCTTAGCTGAAATCTCCTTAATAATATAAACCATTAATATAATTATTTGCTTTTTAGCTTATGTAATTATTTAACAGGAGTAGTTAAAATTAAAAAAAAAGCAGCAATACTTTGTATCAATTATTGAACACATAATTTTATTGATTTCAATTATTGTATCATAATAAACTCTTGCTTATCAAAAAATAATGAAGGTGTCATTAATTAAATCCAATTCAGAATGGGGTGACAAATAAAGAAATAAAAATAACTAAAAGATGTAATAAAAGATAATTTTATATCAAGGAAATTAATGTTAAAAATACAGCTACAATTTCATAAATTTATAGATAAAATGAAGTAATTTTTGTGAGTAATTTTTAGAGCTTTAATTCATTCTCATAATAACTTAAAAAAAAATCCTAAAAATCAAGAAAATTTATTTTAACTATTAATTTGTTAAATAAATTTACTTAAATTTTAAAAAGGGAAATAATTTGAGATAATTAATTTAAAATTTTTTGATAGTATTATATCATGAAATTATTTAATGATTGAATTAAATTGGAAAATTAAAATCCTATTGATTGAATAACTATTAATAAACTTTAAGTTATATGCTAATTAATTTAATTAGCTCAATCTAAATTCAAAGTTAACTATTATTGTACATATTTTATTTGAATCAAGTTAGAATAAATCAAACTAAAAGCAATAAAATAATAGATTTTGAGTTTTGAATTTCCATCATCTTTTGATTTTCGTCTTTAACACTCTACAAAATCTTATCAAGATCAGCCTTGGCTGAGTCTCTGAATTCAGCAATACTTGTGTTCAAACCAGTTGAGATAGCATTGGCATGATTAGTAATTCTGCTCTAAATTGTCTCAAGTTTATAGTCAAGATCATCTCCCTTCTCTTTCATCTCAGCCTCTACATCAGTAGCGATTAAAAGATATTTGTTGGCTGGGCAGAACTTTCTCTTTCTGCTCTCTGGAATTAAATAGTCGTTTTCAGCAATCATGCCAGCTTTCTCTTAATAACTTGCTTGAGTGGAGACTTCGTTGATTCTTGCGAAGGATTCAGAAATAATTGCAACCAATAAGTTAAGCATAATGATCATATTGAAGACTGTGCAAAGAATAAATAGGATCCACACGTATGGAAGTGCTACTTGTCCAAAGTTTGAAGTATCAAAGTCTCCAAGGACCATTCTGTAAGTGAAAGTAACTGATTCTACATATGAGCCAACAAATTAACTAGTGTTTCCACTTTCATCTGGAACATCCTCATTCGAAGTAGAAATGCTTCTCATTGCATCGCCGAATGCAACGAAAGTTAAAACTAAAATCAAGAGGAAATGTCTCATGTCAACGCACACTTCAATAATGATTCTGATGAGATATCCTGTTGATTGGAAAATTCTTAAGAAATACAAGAATTTAAGCCACAAAATGAGACTCATGGTTGCTTACAAACAAGCTTCCAGAGTTGGTGCACCTCTGTTATCAAAGACACCAAGTGCTGCAAGTGGAATGAATGCCATCAAAAGGAAGGGAGGGATGAGATCTAGATAGTTCCAAACTGATTTCAAGTATTCAAGTCCCTCATGTTTTAGTTAAGTAATTTCATTATGAACGAAGTAAAGGGAGAAGAAAAGCAAGGGTACCATAAAGCCATAGTTTATGAGCATCCAATCATCACTGGTTTCTCTCATATAGAAAATGTAGTTCATGTACACTATTGTTTAAAGACTGCCATTTTTAATTCATGGATATTATAAGTAGAATGATAAGAAAAGGATGAATGGAATGAAAAGTTTCTTGATAGTGTATTCTCTAGTTAGAGGCCATTTGTATTCAATTGCTTTTCTAATAGCTTTTGAGTTAAATAAGTCCATGTCTTATGTTTTTGCAATGGCTTCAAAGAATTAAACTTTTAACCATCAATTGTAATTATTATTTTTTAAATTATTATTGTAGGAATACATTTGATTTGGGAAAATAATTTATAATTCAAATATTAAAATATTAAATTCTTGGCAGTTAACTTTCTGGAAACCCTGACAATATGGTACTTGTTCGATAGAGAATTCAAAATTAGCTGGACTTTACTATTGGCGGTACGTCTCTATCGCATTCCTGAAGCTAGTTAACTCGACTTTAATTTTGGGTGATTTTTTTAGTTTTTTTTATTGCAGAAATTAAAGTCGAGTTAACTCGCTTCAGGAATGCGATAGAGGGGTACCGCCAATAGTAAAGTCCAGCTAATTTTGAATTCTCTATCGAATAAGTACCATATTGTCAGGGTTTCCAGAAAGTTAACTGCCAAGAATTTAATATTTTAATATTTGAATTATAAATTATTTTCCCAAATCAAATGTATTCCTACAATAATTGTAAAAATACTTTTATTCAAAACATTACAAAATAGTTAAACTAAAATCTAATTCTTTTTCTTATTGAATTTATATCAAAAAAATATTATTTTACTGAAAAATAATTGGGCATAATTTAATTACCTATTATGTGGAAAAATATGATTAATAACTATTTTTAAGTTGTAAATTTAATTAACCAAATTATTATAATAATTTATTTTTTGGATTACATGAAAATCATTTCAATTAAAATCTTTTTACTCAACATCTATTTTTAACTAATTATAATTATCACCTCATGATTTTTTATTATTCTTTTCCCTATATTAAATATTAAGAATTTACACTTAAAAAGAGGATACAATTTGCAACTAAGTCACTTAGTAATTTATTTATGTTTATTAGCTGTTTTACAATATAAGAATAGACTCTCAATATTATAACTCATCTTAATAGTTCTCATCACAAATATTTATATCAGTAACCTTATAACTATTATAGATATCTAACTATCATTAGCTTATAATAAAACCAATACCATTCCTTATTTAGACAAATGTCTATTATAACTAATTTGAATTTAAAACGATTAATCATAAATGTTAATTGGTGTTTGTAAATGTTGCAGCTTATTGATTGTAGCAGTGGATATTTGGCATATCAACAAACTCTAATCTGATTTTATGTAAAATATATATATATATAGATTTCTTACTCAATTGGAGCAGGTTACAGGATTGCATTTTATTCTTATGGAGTGATCCAGAAAGGTGCAACCGAGATACCAGTAGATTTGGTCTTTCTAATGCATCCCTTCTTAACTTTAGCTAAGACAGCAGTTTGTAAAAGTCTGCTCTCCAAATATGGATTGAATGCTGGAAGTTCATGCTCCACTAAAACATGCAATACTGTCTGCATTGCTCTTTAATTACAACTATACATCTAGAATATGAAGATTTAAATTTTTCTTAATAGAAGATAAGTAACACCAGGAAGAATGTTATAGATAAGTCTTTGTACTTGCTCGTTATCAATTTGGTAGGCTTCAATTTCTTCTGATTCGAGTTGTTCCATCAAATTCCAGTGAAGGAAAGTGAAACTCAAATCAGCTACAAATCTCTCATTTGTGTTTTATAAAAATCTTAATAATAAATTTAAAAGATATATTGTTTTGGATCTTATAGTCTACGGTATGCAGCACTTAATAGAGAGCATGTGGATCTCTCTTGCTTTCCAAATAGTAGGCGGATTTAACTTACTGATACTTTCTTATAAATTTAATTTATAAGTAATACTTATAAATTAAAAGATATATATATTTAATTTAAACATATTTTCTCTTGAGTCTTTCAAGGGTATCAAAAGTGAGTTTTCCATCTTCAAATTCAGGTTCACAGAGAGGTGGGTCAGCATAGTAGTGATTGTCGTTACTGATTGATACATCAAACATAGGAATTAAAACAAAAATCATAGATAAAGAAATTTGTATATTCTTTTAAGTCAATTAATAAAAGTTTGAACTAAATTAACATATTTAATTTTATATTTCATAATAAGTATATTGTTTCTTTTACTTTATAGTTATAAGAAAGGTTTTTATATAACTTTATGGATATAATGATGAAATTTTCAATAAAATTATTATAATTTTTAATTATAAATTACACAGTTTTGATTCTGTTGAATTCAATTTCTCTAAAGTTATTCTTTAGGTCTACAAGTCTCTCAATACCCTCGTTGTTTACGATTTTAACAGTGTCATTATAAAATTGCATGTTTATATTATTTATTATTATAATTAATGGTTTAATTCATTATCTATCCATGAGAATCTGTGTGCTACAGCAACGAAAGCTTCCTCCTTGTTGGGGTTTGACATTAACCACTCGGGGATTTGATATCTTACTTCCTGTGTAAATTATTTCAAATAATTAAGTGACTGTAATTTTAAATAAATGAGTCTCTGATCATGTACTTTCTGTTCTTTCTATCGACATCGAGGTACATGGAGAAGTCCTTTGAGAACAAATATGGGAATGTGCACTGACTGATTAAATCAGTAGGGAAACCGGTGAATCTGTGAACTTGTTACCAGGTGACTCTGTTGTTTTGACCTTGAACCTTCTTGTAACATAAAAATATAATTGATCTTTTCTCATCAAATTAATGATTAGTTTACAAGAAGTATCTCTGGTTAACGAGATGTTCATACATGTATTCGGTGTCTTGTGAGAAGAAAATGTTTTGCACTGCTCTATCTTCATAGAAAGGATGGATGTATGAGAAGTGTTCCTTGACTTCTCTCTCGTTAATAATTTCAATGAGTTTCCACTCGTAGAAATTCTTCTCAGCTTTCTTAACATAAGAAATCTGGGACTTGATAAATCCTTTGGTGAGCTCTGGGTTGAAGAAGTTATTTTCATCGTAGTCACTAATTGGCTCTTTGCTTCTAATCAAGATCTTATTGTACCATTCTCTGCAGTAAGTAGAATTGTCTTCATTGCATTTGTAAATCTCATACTCTGAGTAATCTTGGCCGGTCTTGTTTGCACTTAAGTTCCACTCCATTCTAATTTTACCAGTGAGGACTCCCCAAGTTCTCAAGTGATTCTTCTTATCTAGAGTCACAAACTTGTCCTCGATTACTCTTGCGGCTAAATAGTTAGATCTCTTTTCCATACCGATGAAGGCCACGGTGTTTCTGTGAAGAACTGGCACGACTTCGATATTATCATAAGATGAGAGGAAAACTAATCTCTAGTTAGAGTGTGAGAAATCAATGAGACCTTAGCAACCAACTTGCATGGAGCTCAAAAGATAAGAGAGATCTTAATCCTTTTCGATAACATTTTCGATATCGTAAAGTCTGAAACCGGATGGTCTAACTTTGAGACCGGTGGGGTTGCTCTTATGACAAAGAGTATAGAGATAGTTATTATCTGAGAAATAAAGACCTACACAGTTTTACTCCTCGTAGGTTCTTGTCTCATTAGTTTTAAGATCAATTTTGTAGAAGTTTGAATTATCAACAATGAACATGTAAACTATTATAGAATTTGTTGTGAGTCTTCAAATAAGTTTTTAAGTTTATCTTTCATAAAATTCAAAAAAAACCTAATTAAAATCATCCTTGAATCTGATACCAGAATGAATTTGCTGTTCAAGATCTGGAACATTATCCATTTACCAAATGAAGTTAACAGTTGGTTCTTCTGGTCCCATCACTAATTCGTAGAGAGAGACATTTATTTAAATTTAATATTATTCTTATGTCATCTATATTTAATATTTTATGATTGTCGTTTTGTTGAATGAGGATTTCGGTCTTTTCACTGGGTGCAAACATGAAAACGAAATTGGTGTCACTTGAAAAGTTTTTAATTAATAACATGAAAAATCTTAAACATTTGTTATTGTTTATATCTCTTGACAAGAATTAAGCCCCAAATTTCTAAAATTGAATAAAATTTATTTTGCTGCATAATTTAAATATATTAAGGAAAATAAGTTTCAAATATTAGATATAAAAGTAAATTTGATGATACTACAGGAAAAATAATTAAAAATTATTTAATTTAAGTTTGATAATATTTATAAGATAACTCTTTATGTATAAATGATGATTTTAAGAAGGTTTTAATATTAAAAGTAAATCCTATGTTTCTTTTTATAAATAAGTCTTATTAATTTTACATTTTAATAATTAAGATTTTGTTAATTTTTTTTATAAAACTCTAAAATATTTAATCTATAGTAATGCAAAAAATATAATGATTAGAAGAGAGTTTTATATTAATTCTTAACTCACATATTAATTATTATTTTTACTTTTGTCTAAAAATATAAAGATAATTTTTTTTAGTATATTTATAAGCTAAGGATAACTGTATTTTAAAATAGAACAAAATTATTCTAAAACAAAAAAATCAAAAATTATAAAATTATAATTCTAAATTATTTAATCATATAATTGAGAAGAATAATTATGAAGTTAAATTAATAATTGGCTAATGATTCTAGTTAAACAGTTATAGAATTACGATTTATACTGAACATTAAATTAACAGCTATCTCTTTAAAAATAAGCATAAAAAAACAATAAAATATAATGGTAAACTCTTAGGCTAAATTAATAACAGATTATATTAAAAAATATATCATGTATTAGAAATTCATGACAAACTTAATGATCAAGATTTATAAAGGTATTAAATGGGTATTTCTCATCTGTGAACTAATAGAGTTGTCTCTAATGAAGTATATTGAGAATGTAGTTGTATCCAGAATCCTTCTCCTCGTTTTCCTCTCTGGAGAGAATTACTCTAAATTTGAAGAAATTCAAGAAATTGAAATAATAATCAACATTTTAAATTTATTTTATCCTATCTGCCTTGTCTTTACAATCCAGTCTCTAATTATCCTGGTTATTTTAGCCCATATGATGCAAATCAAATTTCCCGCTCTCCTGATTGAATATGAGAACGATTGTACGAATCAAACATCCTCTCAAGCTAATCGTTCTATCATTCATTCTAAGTGTTTCTTAAAAGAATCAAGTTACTTATTATAAATATTAAAAGAAGCAGAGCTTGTCATTATAGAATATATTCATTGAGCTTTTGCTTCGTTGAATATTTTGATGTCTTCTCGCCCACTTGTTGTCATTGACATTTGTTTGTTTTGCATCTTAATATGCAATTATTGTCAAAGATAGTAAGCTATTTTTATCATGAAGCTGCCACTATTACGCTAGAGCATCAAAAGGAAAGCAGCTATAAGCATTTTGCTGATATTTTTTAGTGGAGTCTTTGCCCAATTGAAGCCTATAGTTCCATAATTGGCACTAAACAATCTCGAATGATCTAAACTTTCTATTCTCAAAGTTCCAAGACTGCACTGAGGATTTTGAGGTCCCTGGGGAATTTGGGGTCCCTGAGGAAAATGAGGTCCCTGGGGATTTTGAGGTCCATGTAGAAAAAGAGGTCCTGAGGAAATTGAGGTCCTGAGGAAATTTAGGTCCCTGGGGAAAATGAGGTCCTGAGGAAATTGAGGACCCTGGGGAAATTGAGGTCCCTGGGGGAAAATGAGGTCCCAAAACAAATGAAACATAAAGTATTGAATAAGGATAACAATGAACAATATTACCTCAAATGTAAGCTTCTGAGGATTATCAAAGTAGTTTAACAAAAGCTCAGAATAGTGCTGAACTCCTAATACAATCTCAATTTAGAACCTATTCAATCTAAAAGCTTTATCCTTGATTGGCTCGCGATTCAGCTATGCTCGATTAAAAGATTATAACCTCACAGTTCTAATCAGGGAGTGTGAACTTTTGAAACCCTGATAAAAGGCAGCTTTGGCAATTTAGACAGGATATTTTTATTGGTCCACATAAAGGCAGAGTTTGATAATGACACTTCAATTATCAATAAAAAATCACTTTTAAATTTGAAATCAAAAATAATAACCCACTCAATCAATTTTATCAAAAGCTTTCTAATGCTGAATCATCCAGGTGCATTGACCAACGTGCATGACTTAATACTGTTTCTCAGGTTTTAATGCTTGAATCCAACTCAAGACTCACCAGTCTACTTAAGTTTCAAACTAATTCATGAGCTTACTAGCATTCCTTGCTCTATAATTCAAAAAGTCTGTAGATTCTAAAGTTCGTAAGCCTAAGCACATATACAAATCTGAAACCAATGCAAGCTATCCCAAGACAACATTGAATTCCTAACGAACTAGAACACGCTACAAAGTCAGGCAGGAATGACTCTTGCAGAGAGATGCGTGATGTTCCACAGAAGGTTCCCAGAGATAAAAATTTCTCCCTCCAAACTTTCCCGAATTTACTAAGAAAAAGGAATAAAGCGAAAGTTTATAAGTGTGGGAAAGTATATGAGCTCAGTTTAAAAACTTAAGACACATGGGCTATTCTTAGAGATGAAATCATAGCTAACCAATGCTCTTCAACAAGGACGGAAAATAGTTTTTGTTGATGAGGTGATGTTCACTTACTCTACTAATCTAAAGCAAGAGTTCAGCAATCGTCATCTGAATATTATTGTGAAAGACAAACTACAATTCACGAAAAGCATAGCGGTAGTTGCGGGGGTATCTCCTGACAGTGGTTTAGAACTATACTACAATTATGATAGATCAGTTGACATTGAAAAGTTCTATGATTTTATCATAGGATTGTATGAATAAAACATCACAAGTAAACTTGATGTCGTTCTTGACAATTTAAGAGATCATCACAGCAAAAAGATCAAAGCGTTGTCTGAGGAGCTGGGCATCATTCTCATTTTTACTCCACCATACTCTCCTAAATATAACCCTATTGAGAACTATTTTTCAGTTCTCAAGAACTAGTTCAAGAGAATGAAGATGAAGATCGTTGGACAAGACCAGAAATTTGATGCTAAAAGAGTCTTGAAGTAAGTATTCTGCAGAATAGATGATGGAATTATAAGATAAATTTGCAAGAAAAAAATTGAAAAGGTTTGATTTGTGATGTTAATTTAAATTTAAGGCAATTAAAGCTCATATGTTAAATCTCATAGCATTGTTGTTCATTGTACCAGCGTCGGATTGAGACTCAAACATTGTGGTGTTCATCTCCATGAGCCGAGATCCATCGCTTGGTCTAGTTCCTTTGCTAGCGGAGGCATGCTCTATTCCCCTGAATCACTTAAGGGACAAAACTTTGGGAGGCGACTGTTTAGGTTTCCTGGCTTTCATTAGTTTAGTAGAAGCTTTCAAGAGCTGCATCGTTTTCCCCGATTTTTTTAATTATTAATAAGTTAGAGGTAGGATAAGATACTTGAGATAAAAGGATGACTGGTTAGCTGTGAGAACCAATCGTCATATATGAGTATGTAGTCATTCTTTTAACCTTACCCATCACCGCTGTTCCTGCTCTACCTTGACTTGTTGATGATGTGCGAGAGATAATCGGGCTGGATTGTATTGAGTACGTTGAAGAAGTATTGCCTGTCAATAGGCTTGGACTTTTCTGACATATCAGGTAGGTAGATGCTCAGCTCTTAATCGTCACACACTTGCATATATAGCTGCCTTACTGAAAGTTCATCATACTTAGGAACCTTCACCATCTTGATTTGATCCATTTTCAGAAGCCTCTTGCTTCCCTTAAAAATAAGTCGGAGGTACTCCCTGTTGATACCCTCAATCGGTGGCATGTAGTATCCAACTATAAATGTCAGGAGTAGTTAATTTTACGAATCTCAGTTAAATAGGTGTAGAGGTCAACTTTGGACTTGAACTTTCCTCCCAATTCGTGAGGTGTGATCTTCAAGATGCTCTCCTCAGCTTGGCTGTCACTCATCTAAAATTGCTGGTGTGATCTTTTTTGAGAAATTGTCTCCATAAATGATATTCCCTGTAGCCAATTAAAAATAAAATAATATTACTCACATTAACTATAAGAAAAACAGCGAGTTTAGTCGTAATAATTATTGTGATTGTGAAATGATCTTTGTGAGTATAAATTTTCCAAAAAAGTAGGGGGCCTCTGTGATTTTTTCCCCCCCAAAAAATGAAATTTTTGCTGTGATTTTTTTTTGTGATTTTTTGTGATTTTTATCGTTTTTCTGTGAATAATCACACTTTTTACAGGATTTTGTGATTTTTTTTGGAAAAAAATTTTGTTCATTTTTTTGATTGACCCCTCCCCATTATATTATCACATTCGATTCTGATGCTTAAAATTTAAATTAAGCAATTTTAGTTTAAAATTATTAAGTTTTAAAAAATCACAGATTCACAATTTCAAAATGAGCGCCTCTCAAAGTTCACTCTACGATAGCGATGATTCTCGTTTTCAATCAAAATTATCATCAACCAAGTCTGTGCACTCTGTAAAGTAAATGCCATCGGCAGATCTAAATAAAAGAGACTAGAAATCTCGATTCAAGGAAGATTCGACGAGAAGTAAACAATCCTACGCTGAGTTCAAAAAGTATTATGATCAATCACAGGCCAAGGACCTGTGTTCTGAGTCTAAAAGAACTCTTTGTGTGATAACCAATAACTTTCAAAAAACTTACAAGGACATTCAAGATCATCCAAGGCTACTTGAGTATCCCTTAAGTGAACTAGATTTTGATCTTGTGAAAAACTTTATCCGAGTGAAGAGATAATCTTTAAAAAGAGCTTTGCTTGGATGAAAGATTAAGGAAGAATCACATCTCCAAAAAAGAGGATCAACTTTAGAATTGTAAGCACTGATTGACAAAGGTTACACGAAGCCTAAAACCAAATCCTCGAACGAGAACTCTCAATAACCCAATTAATCTTTAGCTGACGTTTCTAAACTATCGCACTTCACCATCCAGCACTTTGGTGATCTTGATGAGGGATTTCAGCTCAAACTAATCTAAAAGTTGAATTAGTGTCTCATCTCAGATAATGAATTCTACAATAATAGTGTGGAGGCTTAGCTTTACCATTAACAAAAATATATAATTGAGCTGTTCAAGACTAGAGAGATCCAGCTAATCGAAAAGGAGCTTAAAAATTACACCTAATCCTAGATTCTTAAGTTTCACTTGGCAGCTTCTTCTATCATAAAAGAATTGCCATTAGAGGGCCAGACCCTCATTCACACGCTCTTCCCAAATTTAAAATACAGCGTTGATACTCAAATATTTGATGAGCCAGAGAAAACTTTATTGTGCATTATGGCATCTTCAATAAAAAGACACCTTAAGGATGGCAACTAGCCAATGACCATGGGATTAGTTGGTTTATTGTTAGAACTAAACTCACTATCATCATTAAAAACCATAACCTCACCTGAGAGCATAAACATCTTTCAACAATTCCTTTTAAAGAATGGTTTCAATGAAAACGAAGCTGGGCTGATTGTGAAATTCAAAGAAAATTTTCTCTATCATGACTTCATCCCAGCAATTAAAAAAGTCAATAAACTTTATAGAGAGGACCTGATTGCTATGATTTCAATTTCAAAGGTAAATCAGGATCCCTCCAGCATGCTAAGCGAGCTCATTGCTATATTTTCCTAGAGGAGGATACTTTTGTCGATGCTCTCCAAGCGTTCGCACATCAACCTACAATTGGAGCGCCTAGTTGTGATACTTTAGACTGTCAAAGACTTTGAGCTTGATTAGTTAGAGTAAATCTTTAGTTAGGATGAGACTTCATAGATGAGCCAACTAAGCAAGCTGCAATCTTGTTCTTAAAATACAAAACACTAATCAGATATTGAGCGCAAAAGTTAGGAAGTTTGGTAGGAATTTTTGAAAACTTCAATTGCTGATAATTTAGTCCCTATCGATGAACTTTACAGATGCTCACAATAAATGGAGGAAACGTGTCAAGACTACACGCACTCAGTCTATCAATCAACAATAGCTGCAATAACTTTGAGCCAGACATAGAGTAGCATATAGATTTAGATGCCTACTGCATCTGGTAAAACTTGGGTCTAAGGACTTTTGACTTGTTATTGGATTCAACACGGCAAGAAAGTTCTAATAATAGTTCCGGATTAAATCCTGAAACTGCAAACACAGAGATTTCTTCAACCTCTAGGAATTTAGCTGCAAATAGAAACTATTGACAATTTTTACAAAACTAAGAGGTCTTATGATATTCTAATCATAGATGAATTTGATCGAATTGCATGGAAGCATCCTTTTGTCCATCATGATGGCAAGATTTATGGTCTGTGGGATTTAGGATTAAGTAAGTCATACATGTTCAGCGCTACCTGCGACTCTGGGATTCAAAGAGTGCTAGCGCAAGTTTGTATTCAACCAAAAATTTTGAAGTTCAAAAGCCAATACGAACTATTAAATGAACTGAGCCAAGATTAAGGTGGGGAAATAATAATTTGCGCAAGTGAAGAAGAGAGATGGACATAAGTAAAGAAAGTGATAGAAGAATTGAGCCTCTCTGTTCCAATAATAATCTTCTGCAATGAGCATGAGAAACTCACAGTAAAAAACATGATAACCCAAATGGATAAAATTAAAGTAAAAATGAGTATTTCGCAATCAACTCTAGAGGAAATTCAATCGTGGTAAAATGGGATATTAATTCTTGGGCATAATGAGAGTTATGGTTACAACACTAGATTCAGAAATGATGCCTAAGTACTAATAGCATGCGACATCGATTCAGAGAGTCAATATCTATAAATGAGAGGCAGGAGTTCGCGAAGTATGGGAGCATTGAAATCAAAATATTTTCCTATATCCACGCTGCCAAAGTAACAGATTTTACATAAGATGAAATAGATGTCAATTGAGAAGCTCGACAAGCTTGAGCAGCTAGTAGTTCTCATATATAAAAAACGATTCAGCAAAGTTCTTCTAGAGGCGATGTCAGATGCCTAAAAAGAGCATGATGTAATTGAGAGCCTGGAGGACTTGAAGCAATTGATCGGTGATGCTGCCTTTAAGAAACTTTCTCACAACTTTAGAAATTGAAATAAAGTTGGTCGACTTTTAAAGCATCTATATCCAAAATGATTATCAAAAAATGTTGATCTTAAATTTATATATTCACTCAATTCATAGAGATTTTGGCTAAATGAATGACCACTGATTGTCGTCTCTGTCTTAATCGAAAGTAAGAAGGTTACCTTTGCATTGAAGTTCAAGTTCGGTGTCTAAGCTGTACTCCTCGGAGTCTGGGTCTTCATTGCCTCTCTTGTTGATGAACTTAATTCTACCATCTTTAATTATTATACATTCAAGGATTTCTAATTATAATTTATTAAATATATCTGTGAGTAAAACGCAGACATCGAATTCCTCATTATCATCAAGTTGTCTGAAAATTCCTTCGACTTGACAATCGAACTCGAAGTGCTTGATGAACTTTTGCTTCAAGACACTGAAGAAGGACACGATGTGACCGTGAGCAACAAGCATGTATGTCTTGATGAATACGAAACTGTTGAAAATCTAATAATAAAATGATTTAAGAGATATTAATATTAAATCTTGCAGTGGTTCTTGATCTTTTGGTAGAAGATGTTGGGGAAGATAATGTTCTTCTTTTGTTCTGATTCTTCCAAGCACATTCTTGTAGTGAGATCAGTCTTGATGGAGCGTACATCGTTCTTACCGATTTGAATGAAGATTTCATCGAAAGTGCATTCAACGGCGTAGATGGTGTCACTTGGGTCGTTAATTGATGATACACGGGATCCATTAAATAATCATTTTGGCATATAGAAATATAATAAAAACATAGCTTTATATATAAAATAGAGTTTAATGAATAACAAAGCGATACAATTTCAAAATTTATTGATATTTATTCACTATAAACTATAAAATTGTAGTAGATATCAAGTTTGCTTGACTCTCTGAGAGCAACAGCGAAGAGGTCGTCCCACTTATCGAATGAAGCAATGAACTTAACTACTGGGTCGAATCTGTCGTTTCTGGGTACAACTTCTCTGAATTGCACAAATTCGTACTCAAAGTCTTCACTGGGTGGTTTCTGTAATAATTTCAACATGTTAAAATATAATAGAGTATCTATTAATAGATGTTGAAGTCGATTTGGTTGTCAAGAGTTTCCATTGGTACAAGCAACATTGGCATGCCATCATCATCGTTCTTAACAAGTAGATTTATTTTTATAACGCAAGTTGAATGAAAAGTTGCAAGTTTTAATTAAATAATGAGACCATGAATTCTCATGTCATCTGGAGAAATAGTGGCGACATCAGTATCAGGATCGAGAGTAAGTCTCTCAACTGCACCGCTATCATGGTCAGTCATAATAGTAGCAACTTTAAGGTTCTTAGGTGAACCAATATAGAACACGCTATCCACATAGGCGAAGTATTTGTCTATAACGAGAATTTATTTATGGGGATTTGAAAATATTTACATTCTGGATCATTGAGAAAATCTTCAACAAGAACAGTGGCATTGCCGTTATCAAGATTGACCAAGTGGAAACAGTCGCTGTCTTCATCTGGGGCTTCAGTCTTGAACATGAAATATTGGAAGTTAATTGACCATTTGGTAACCTCAGCTATATACAAAAGTTAAACACTGCTTATTTGCGGAAATATTGATTAAT
The DNA here is from genome assembly GCA_000711775.1 of Oxytricha trifallax. NCBI lineage: Eukaryota > Ciliophora > Spirotrichea > Sporadotrichida > Oxytrichidae > Oxytricha > Oxytricha trifallax. Next base: position 37,287 of record ARYC01000746.1, on the reverse strand, counting down.
TGCTGTTTGTTTAATAGCTTAATATCCATATTTATTTATGGCTTACATCTGAGTGGCTTTTCATAGACTTTCTTATTGTCTTTCTTGCTCCATACTTGTAGCAAGAACTTAGCACCATTGTGATACTTTTGGATTTCATTTGATATGGAGACCAAGATGGGGCAGTACTCCATGTTCTCGTGGTTGAAGCATGTGGATTTAATAATGTAGAGCTCTATAATAAGTTAAGATATGAGCGAGTGTTTGATTTTTTATATTACATCTGAGATTGACTTTGTAAGTGACTTCTTCAAGGAAGCTGTAGGAATTGCGGGATTCGTTGAGGAATGGTTGAGAGTAGGGTTTAGCGTTTGCGCTGGCAGGTGCTATAAAATTATTAGTAAAGATAGGGGAATATCATACGTTTGCTCATAGTAAGAGTAGTAAAGTAAATAAAGTGATTTACTTAGTAATATATAAATATAAGTTAATATCTTAGATCCCAATACTTATCACAGAAATATATAAACACATCAGATTCAAACCATTCTAACATTCCTATTTATCAATATTTAATATCAACATTAAGTATATCATGCAATGGTTATGATGTTAGGGATAGATTAAATTAATTTATTCTCTGATTAATGCTTTAATTAATTATAATATAAAAAGTCTGTTCAATTATCGCATAAATAATAAATATGTTTAGATTATACAATCTAGTTTAAAATGTGGACGAGAGCATGTCCTTCTCCTCACATTACTCCCTTAACTCCCAGGATGATCAGGACACCTCCATGAAACCTCCACCAGCCTTAGCCTCCAAGAAAACTAAAAAAATAGAGGATTTTGATGATGCTGAGAGTGAAGACTTAGAGACAGATAAAGAAGAATTAAAAGATAAAGTTAATGATAAATATATATATTATATACTCCAGATATTCTAAATCAACATTAAATTTTAATAAATGATAACTAAGATTAAAAATCTCCAACTTTAAAAGTCCAGTTTAAGGTAGATTAAAGCAATCAAGAGAACAAACCAAATAACAACACCAATTTTCAGAAATAATTAACTAAAAAACAAACCTTAATAAGGCAGAGCACAAAGTTCAGACAGCAGCCACATCCTATTGAGGTATCAGATAATTTTCAACAGCCAACAGACAACAAACATTTTAGTTAAAGTTTAATAGATAAAAAGGGAATTTTTTAGTAAAAAAGCAGAAGTCGTAGTAAAAGTGGCTAGAATTCTAATAGTTCATCACCAAATACCCAGAATGGGAAGTAATCGCCTTAAATATTAAGTGTGCTTGATGTCAATATTGATGTATTCGATACTTTTTAAGTACAATAAGATCCATCAGAGATAAAAAGTACAAAATTAAATGAATCACCACCAATAAAAAAACAAGAAATAAAAAGTGAGGAAGAGGAGCTTGATTTAGTGAAAAGAAGGAAATAAAGGAGACAATAGAGGAAAAGAGATAAAAATCAGTTGAGTAAAAGAACTCAAAATATTGAGTTAAATACCATACCAGATGAGGTCCTAAATACGATTGAGGATTTAGATCCAAATGTAATCAAGGAAGAACCATTTTTAGAACACTAAGAAACTATTCTTATTTTTTTAAATATTAATTATATGAAGACTATTGAGTCTAAAAGAGATGAACTAATTAAAGATGATGATAATTTACAAGATTATAATATTTATTGAAATTTATTATAATTGTCATTGATTTTAAGAATAATTGAATATCAAATGCAGTCACATATTCATCCATCAATGATATTTTTATGTTAAAAAGTTATTGCACATTAAATATTTAAGCTTCAAATATTTTTTTTATTAGCAAAAATTGGTTTTAATTAAAATTTTTTATAAGAAGGTATGTACTTTTGGCTTTTAAAATGCTCTCTTAAGCAGTAAATTACAGTTGTAAGTTTCACTCATTTTGATTTATCCTCTAATTATTTAGTTGTATGAATGGAAAGCGGCCCCCAAATAAAAATGAAATTTTAGGTTCAGTAAAAAACTGTTAAAATAAAAAAAAGGTTTGTGTGTCGCAACTAAGTAATTTGAATAGCAAAAGTTAAGCATATGTTTTATCGGGATTTTCTTATTTATTTTTATATTGAATAGTTTATAAAACATAATAGCATACTAGTAATTTCACAATAAGATTGATGAATTTAAATTATATTAAATAGAGATATGATTAAATATATTTGATCTTAAACTTTAAAAACTAAACAGAAGATCAGAAACATTAACTTGAAGATACACCTCAAAGAACAAATAATGAACCACAAATTCAAGTTTAAGAATCACCAAGATTTAAGTCTCCTAAACGATAACAAACTTTGCATCATAAATTCTTTGGGGTTTATTTAAAATAGATTATATTTTTCAATTTAAATAAAAAAATTTTAATCATCCTATAAATTTGTCTTGAATTTTTGTAATAATAAAGTATTTAACTTATAAAGATGCTTTTTTTATTATATATTTCTTAAATTAATATAATAAATTTGTATTAAATGCCAACCAAATATAATTTAACCCTTTATATAAATTCCTAAACCAAAACCAAGAAATGGATTCACTCGATTAAATAGAAAGCCCTAGACGACAAATCTCACACCCCTCTTAACTATTGCTTCCCCAGTTGAATCCAAGAAATGATAGCAAAAATGCCATGTCAATCATTGAGCTAACCAGCATCAATAATGAATTGTAAAAGCTGTTGTTTGATGATGTGAGTTAGAAATCAAAGCCATCAAACTCAGGAGGTAGAAATAACCTAGAAAATGCAAGTAATGCTTCCGGAAGAATAAGCTAAAATCATCCAATTTTAAGAATCAAGAAAACTCTGCTACCTAGATAATTCTAGCAAAACTTAGAGGAGGATTAGTCTATGAGTTTTAGAAGTAGTTTCAATGATCAAAACTAGACTTTGAATAGAACCATAACCAAGAACTTGAGGGATATTCAAGTAAAACGCAAATAAGAGCTTAATGACACTAGGAAATCCTTCACTTCATTTATTAATGAAAACAAAATTCTGGATTAACTGAAGAAAGAAACGCAAGATTTCCAGAATGTAAGACCTTCAGTTAATATACTGTTGAATGAAGAATTCATATCGCTCTATGGCACATAGTAAAACTCTGTTGAAAATTATTCTTAAAACGGTGCAAAATCAGGATTGACGCCAACATCTGTGACTACTCCTTCAAAGAAGAAAATCAACGTGATTTCAAAGAAGAACATTCAAAATTTAAAACAAAGGATTAAAGAGATGCATAAGCATCAACCTAGCATCAGTCAAATCAAGAATAAAAATAGTAAAAATGATACAATTGTTAAGAGGAGCAATAGTTAAAAGTAGAAGGATGAAAAGCTTCAGAACAGTTTACATTCCTTTACTAATTTGATAAAGATTAAGAAAGTAGGCAAATTAATATACTATTTCTTATAATTAGCTAAATATTCAATTAGTATAGTTTAATTATTCGCAAAAAGAAGAAACTTAATGAATCATAATATAATGAGTTGTAAAAATTAAACGAATTGAATAATAGTTTAGTTTCAAGTAATATCCTTGCAACCTCTAAAGAACCAAGAACTTAGAAAAATTAATATATGGCTGACGCCTCCATTTTTGATAATAATTCGAGATCCTCACTTTAGCAGAAATATTGTTTAAATACTATGAAAAAAGTTATTTTCACTACATGATTTAACATGTCGGTCTGTTTAAAGAATAATTTATTAATTATATGAATTTATAAAACTAAAAATCTTTGTACAAGACATTTTAGATCAAAATTATAAAATTAGATACTAAATACTTATCTTTTTTTACTAATTTTTAGCATAATAAGTTTTACAATAGCAACAGTAGTTTAGTTAAACAATGACTAAATTCAGTTAAATGAAACTAATAAAGCAAAACAATTTATTTGAGTAAAGTCAATTAACAGATTTCCATGACCCAAAGTAAAACACTAATTTCACTTAAACAGTAAATAACAAACCACCAATAGCGTCAAAATTGAACAAGAAAAATGCATAGAGAATAAATACAAATAACTTATAAAGTTTCAAAAATCTGCATTCAGTTTACTCTGCATCTCAATTGAATAATTTCACAATTAATGAAAGTTTTCATAATAATTATATTAAATTTAACTTTAAATGGAGTTGTGCTTATTTTTAGCTTGATTTATATTAATTAAGTCGAGATAGAGCAGGTAGTTTAAACAGGAATGATTCACCAATGCAAATTCGTTCTTAATCTAAATAAAACTAGAATCAGTTTAACTAAACTTTCTATAGCACTCTGAATTCTAATAACCCTTCATAGATAAATTCTATGGCTAATAGTAGTACAGGATTTGCTAAAATGAATGCAAACTCTTAATAGTCAAATTTTAACATTAGTCCTGGCTTGCCTAGAATTAGGCCATAGACCTCTACACATTCAAGATCAAACTCTTTATCATAAAGATAATCATAAATTATGAATATAAAACCACTAAATAATATGTATATATAAATAATAGTTAAAATACACAAAATATACAAAACTATAAAAAATTAAAAGAACTTACAAAAGAAATACTAAAAAATATTAATTTTAATTTATTCATACAATTTTAATAATTGTTATTGGACTATATCCTTAAATTATAACTATATCTTTTATAATATTTATTCTTAATCAGAGAGTTAATTGAGCTACAACTAGCCAAACAAATCATATTAAAATTAAAACTCCCAAGAAAGATAAATTTACATGAACTAGAGACAGCAATAGTAGTAATTTGGATTAATAAAACAGCAGAAATTGTAAAATTAAATCTTATAGAAATAATCGTAGTAAAAAAACAGTGTAAAGAAAAATAACTTATTTAAGAGTGGAATCATTAATTAATCAATTGAATATTTAAGTAAATGATTAATTCTGTTTAGTTGAGCTTAATGTAAAAGTAAAAATCTGTGAATGGATTTGCTACGATTAAGGAAGAAAAACTTCTTTATTCTCTCATCATCTGAACTATCTTCAATGGTTAGACCCAAACTATCTTATTATACATCAATTTTATCATCGCTTTCTTTTTCAAGGTATTTTTAAAATAATTTAAACATACTTATATCAATTATAATGACCAAGCTAGCTTAATTACTAATAAATCTCTGTATATATGGCTAGATGCTATTCAGTTCATCATCTCTGCACTAATAATTTTAAACATCCTAGTGATTGTATTTTTCATAAAGTCATCAGTACTACAGGTTATAAAGGAAGAAGCGAAGCTGCTTGGAAAACTGGGTCCATCCAATAACTAATTAAGAAGATTACTTAAAAATTCAAATATAAAAATGATATTTAAGTGGCCAGATAGGCGCAGATTTTAAGGCTATTGCTTTCAGCTTGCTAAGTCTAAGCTACCATTACCAGTATCTAATAAACGCGAATCTTCTACACTCTAACGATCAACGAGGAACGAGGTCAGGTGGATATACATGCTACAGAAGGTGTCTTTTACATTTAAGACAAGGGAATTTTAATTAAGTATGAATTAAGAACTACATATTTAATAATATTAATTTAAATTTTAATAAGTCAAATTCTTAATTGCCCGCCTTTTATATGATAGAAACAAAGAACTCTACTGATGGACCTGACCAACTTCTTGATAGCAATCCATTAATTGATTTGGCAAATTCTTTCTAACAGAATAATTGCTCATCATAAATAGGCTCCTTCAAATCTCATCCTCTAGATCACCAAGAAAATACGATAGCTGCTTAAGAAATGCATCATGACACACTGACAACAGCTAGTAAGAGAGGTAGAAGGTCAAAATATGAGGGAGCATAATATCCAGAGCTCGTTGATAAAGCAAAGCTCATCTTGCCTCATCATAATTACGATATTGATTAAATTTTGGCAATGGATGAGTTTAAGCCCCTCATCGGAAGCAAGGATATATCCAGATTTGTTAATAAGTTCATATTAAATAAGACTACACAGAGTCAGGCTGTAAAAAATATCAAAATTGGATCTCTTAATGAAGTAGGGGAAAATTTGCCGCCAAAGTCTAAAGTAGCTAGTGACCATCTGCACAATCTAAAGAATGGTGAAGGCAACGAAGGCTAGCTAGAAGCTCATAATTCATAGGTCAACTATGGAGCTAAGATTCAATCCGAAATAACCTCGATTTACATTCGTGAGTACATGATCTTAAAACCAAACTAAAGGCAAGACTTTATTTGGAAAATATTTAACAGAAACAGTCAAAGTCTGCTTGAGTTTTTGCAAAATCTGAAAACAGCGTGCTCTGAAAATCTCTATGAGGATATGTTCCGAATAATCTCTGAACTAAATCAGAGAGCTCAAGCAAGTTTACAGATAAAGACAAGACTCTTCGTATCCTCATTACTCTACTATAGATACGAAATCATCGAAGTAGATGACTCTTTGTTGAGGAGTGCTTTAGCATTCATGATAAATAATTTGGAAAATAGATGATTATAAAAATTCGATCAATAATAAATGAAAAACAATAAGCCAATATACAAAGTGTAAATCTAAAAAACGTTTCATTGTCTTTCCATGTTCCTTTTAAGATATCACCATTTGCATATTTGAATACTCCTTCACCTTTCTTCTAAGCTCCTCTGCGAAGTGTTAGTCTGTTCCTACCACTACTCTTACAGGTGCAACCCCTGTAAAATTATAAATTTAGATATCTTTTTTGTAACTTACATTTTAATTGAGTGACACGGCATCTTCTGATCAGACATTTTTCCATTTTCTATAATTTCTAATTAATTTCATTTTTAATTATCGAATTCTTATTATAAATTGTAATTGCTTAGCTTAATGACCAAATACAGAATAAGCGCTAGGTCTAGCGAACTACATATTCATCAATGAGCCTGATTATTTACTAAAGCTACAAGATGAACTTTAAAAGCTTGATAAGACGAACATTGGAATCATCCCTCTTATGATTGGAACATTTCAATAGTTCAAAATAGACTCTTAAGCAGTGCGACTCTTACCAAACACCCTGTTAAGCTTAAATAAGGCGTTCATTTAAGTACTGAAAGAAGATTAAGGCCTCCGATTAATAAGAGATGTTCCTATCAATGTGGTTGGTGACTTTATTCAAATTTGTGCCCTGTCAAGGCCATCCTCCTACCAAAACTTGACAATTTCATTTAAACAATGACTGAAATCTTTGTTCAGAAATGGGACTTTATTGATCAGGATGATTTCATACATTATCTTTAATAGATTTCATTCGAGCTAAAATAGAGGAATCCCATATGGGTCTCAAAATTGGATGATATATCAGATTTAGGGAAGAATCTTGCATTCATCTAATTTGAGAAAGGTGTGAGAAACAGGAGGGACGTTATCCAGGATTGCTTAAAAGCTGACTTCACAAAGCTGAATCAGCTACTAAATATCCCTAATAAAACCTGTGACTTTAATGAAAACGAGTAAAAGAAATTGCTAAGTCAATTTAAAAAGCTGAATCTATTATCAATATCCGTAAATTAATTTGCAAAAAGTGTAGGTTAAAAAGCTTTTACTGATTCTCGGCAAATGCTTAGACTTTAGCAGATTTTGGGATTTAAATTTCTCACGCTTTAGAGGCTTTGCATAAATTATCTTCTTTGGGAGGATACCTAATACTCATTTATAAACTTCGGCGTTGGGAACGGGAAAACTTTACTCTGCTCAACTTTAGCTGCTCTCAAATCGAAGCTTCTTTAAAAAATCGTCTTTGTTGTTGGCAAAAATGAGCATTTAGTTTTGAGAGACGAGAAGAAGTTTGAAAGTATAATCACCAGTCTAGGCTTGAACGTCAACGTCAACCAATATGAGAATAAGATTGGGGTCTACTACTTAAGTCAGAAGTATCTTGAAAGTGTTATGGAGCTACCAGAGTTTCTAGACATTTGGAAACAAGCAATCGTTATCATAGACGAGTATGATTGGATTTTATTTGAAGGGAATGTAAAGTAAATAGAAACTTAAATAAAATTTTATCGCACTGCTGAAAGTGTTACCGGTTTTACTGGTTCACAACTAACAACAAAAGAGTCAAATTGTCTGAAAATAGCATTTGCTACTGAGGAAATTGTGTTTCCAAAGCTAAGCTCTATTGTTGGTGATAAAAGGGTGAAGCTTGACTAAGAGCTCATTACATCAAGCTAACTAGACTATTGCAAGAGGGTTTTCGAGATCTCTGCTCATTATTGCAAGCTCACTCCAGTAATTATTGTAGCGCAGCAATCCTATACTATGATCGAGAGTCACTTCAAGAAGTTTGCTTAAGTTCCATTTTTTCCCATGAAAAATGTCAAAGGCACTAAAGTGGAAGCCTAATTCGATCATCAATTCTTTAGCAAGAACAACGATGATTAGTTCGGAGTGTTTCTCCTAAATGAACAATAAGGCAGAGGAACTGATCTTAAGACGACTCATGAAATATAATTTAATGGGGGATTATTTTTAATAGTTGCCGACATATTTTCTCTAAGATCTACTGAATAAATCCTGGGTAGAATAGGTCGACTTCATAGAAAAGGAACTTATAAATAGGTAATTTATAAGTAAGGCTCAAAAGAAACTGCAGACCAGGTTATATCGCTGCACTAGTAATTTATAGAGAATTAAAATCATATAAAAACTGCTGCCCTCTAGACAGCTTTAGGATATCATCAATGGTGCAAGAAAGCTGACGACCTAAATTAGGAACATCATTTTAATAAAGCCGTGGTAGATTGGATGAGATCTTAGAGTTAAATAATATTAACTCTGTATAAAGTGTCAAGTCCTTAAAATAGAGCAAATAAAGCGAATCTGAAGTGCTTCATAAGTAGAATTCATCAGCGACAGAGTTTGAAAATTAAAATGATAATGTTTTAGCAGGAATTACTCCAGAAAAGTGCAAGTACGACAGGAAAGAGCAGCTCAAGCCTTAGTAAGATTAAAAAGAGATTCAGGAGCAGAGAGATCGGGTCGATTGTAATGATATGAGCTCCATGGAATCTCTGGATAGCTCTAACGAGATTCATGATTCACCTGTTGAATCAAATAAAAGAAAGATCAAGACTGAGCACAAGATTTAGGTACAATTAAACTCAAAATCTCTGGGTTCTTTACCCAAACAACCAAATGGACAAGCTATGAAGATGAAAACCTCGAAGAGGGCAAATCTTGTGAATTCAAATTTAAACTTGAAAAAGGATGAGATTAAGGTGGCCGATTCTTTTGTTTCAAAATATGGTAGAATAACAGGAAAGCGAATCACTGCAAGCAATCACGCAACAGCTGTGGAAAATAAACGTACAAAAAATCATGAGTCTAAGAGCAGCTGCTCAAACTGATGGAATGACAAGAGGTGCGTTTAGCGATGAGAATGCTAATCTTAAACTAAATGATTAAGTGCTAAATTCTTAAGTTAAATAATATATAAACACGCTATCTCACTCTCAATTCATATCTAAATTTTATTGATTAGACAGAATTCTTCCTTCTCCATCAATTACTCCATTGTCATGAAGTTAGTGAACGAGCTGTTTGTAACCCACAAGTTCATCCATGTGTGCTTTGATATCGTTGAATTCGTCCCTCATCCTTTTGTTCTCTTGCAAGTACTTTTGCTTGCTGCCTCTCATTGCGATCTCCTCGCCTTTTACTTCTTCAACCTCTTTCATTCTGCGCTTTCTCTAAGAGCTTTGTTTAATCAAATGGGCAGACTTTCCCTTTTAGACTATTTGAGTATAAAGTAAATGAAAGCTTACCGCTATAGTTCAAAGATTCGCTCAATGCTTACGCAAACTCTGGCCTCATATGAACGATTAAGTTTTATGTCTAATCAAGCATCTCCCTCCTTTTTTACTTTGCCTCATATATCATTTGGTTGATACCATCATTATCTAATGACATGAGGATGTCACAGATCCACTTCTTATCCAAGTGCAACCAATCGCACTAATCTGGAAGGAACTTCAGCAATGAGGGCTTTTGCTGCGCATATCCTAAGAAGTCATCAGCGGTAAGGCCTTCTATTTAAGGAACAGCAGCTACAATTACATCACTTCGTTTTAAGTACTAAAGCTAAATTAATTGCATAAATCTACCTCTTTTTCACCGTTAAGAATACTCTTGAGAAAATAAACATTGCAGCATCCTAATTTTGGCAAGTAAGATCCGCACTCTTGTGCTAAGAAGTCATGTAGCTCTTTTTGCTCCCAATCTTCTCTTGAACTTAATGGACGTTCACTCGTGACAACTATCCCTGCATCTGCACATCTCATTATTAAACATTTACTTGATTTACCTTCTTGTCAGTGAAGTATAGAAATGGACTACAAATTTTTATTAATTAATTTAGGTCGAATTCATTGAAAAATCGAATTAATGAATATTCCAAAATAATCAAAAAACCTGATCTCAAAGATATAGTTTATAATAAAACTCTTATAATATTAACATTTATAAAATTTAATGGATTAATGCAAATGGAGTGGATTGAATCCACAGTTAGGTTGTAATGCAGTTGGTTCAACATTTGGGTTCACCTCTGCATATAGTGCCCTTATATTCTCCTCCCTTTTTATATACATCAATGCTGTCAAAATTTTGTGTCTTTTAATTTCCGGAGTGAGTCACGAAATTTATTTTTTTTTGCGACTGACTCCGTTTCAATATTCTGATTTATTCACAAATCTCTCTTTTTAGTTGCTTACTTTTTCTAAAATAAAGCATGCTATTTTATGTAAAACAAGATAACTTATTTAGAAATAAGTTATGTTACTAAAAATAGAAACAAACTTGAAATCTTACCATAATAGTATCAAATAATGACATAAATTAGAAATAACTTTTGTTTTACATAAAATAGCATGCTTTATTTTAGAAAAAGTAAGCAACTCAAAAGAGAGATTTGTGAATAAATCAGAATATTGAAACGGAGTCAGTCGCAAAAAAAAATAAATTTCGTGACTCACTCCGGAAATTAAAAGACACAAAATTTTGACAGCATTGATGTATATAAAAAGGGAGGAGAATATAAGGGCACTATATGCAGAGGTGAACCCAAATGTTGAACCAACTGCATTACAACCTAACTGTGGATTCAATCCACTCCATTTGCATTAATCCATTAAATTTTATAAATGTTAATATTATAAGAGTTTTATTATAAACTATACTTTGAGATCAGGTTTTTTGATTATTTTGAATATTCATTAATTCGATTTTTCAATGAATTCGACCTAATTATAATATTAAATAGGGTTACTAATAACTATTCTAGCACAATAGGAAAACTGTATATGGAATCCTCTTTGCCAAAAAAGTAATATTTCCCAGAAGAAAATGAAAACTCTTAGGTCAAACGATAAATCGCAATCAATGCTCACTGATTATTTTTAGCTTGATAAGTAATCCCAAGAATCAAGTTCTTCCGATAACGAAATTGAATAGTCAAATGATCAGGCTTCCGAACGAGGGAGCATAAAGCCTTATTAAGGAAGTTCAACGTAGCTTCTCGGAAACAATCCAACCAGTGAAAATGAAATCATTCTTTAGAGTTGGAACGAAGACTCTATACTTCAAATTGAGAGTCATCTTTTGAAATACAACTTCAATGAAGAATTTGATACAGTGTTATATGATCCAAGGGTGTAGCTAGAATTACCTCAATTCAATAATTGAGACTTCGGTTGTCTGAATTAAATACAGTTCCAGGAAACAGTAAGAACAATTGCTCTAATTCACTTACGTTATAAGCTTGTAACGAATTAAATTAAATACGTGGAGTCCGATTTGATTGATTAGCTGGACGAGTACCTAAGTAGCTTGCAGGCTCAACCAAATTTTAATAATGATTCCCTTTCTGAAAAACTTTAACGACTCAGTATTGGCGAAGAACCCCAGCTTTTTGGAATATTGAAAGAAAATAAGTCTTAACTTCCACAATAAAAGTCAGAAAAGCTAGATTAAATTATCTAAGGTCTTTATTAAAATTCTGGTTGTAGTATTGCTAATATCTGTAAACGGCTTAGAGTTACCAAGTACAGAGTTAAAAAGGTCTTAGAAGAGAAGAAGACTAGGATTGATAGTGGTATTGGTACTCCCATTAAACGCTGTGGAAAGATTCCTGATAGCTTAAAGGAATTTATAAAGAGTTTTCTTTCCTCAGGAAATAAGATTCAGAATCTCAATAATTTGTAATCTACTCTGAAACAAAAATTTGATGTAACAGTATCCTAAGGCTGGCTGAGTAAATATGTACGATAGTAGCTAGGCTTAAGCTATAAGAAAGTCTATTCAGTTGATATAAGAACCAACTCTAAAAAATCAATCTTGTAAAGGTAACTTGCTGCTTACAACTTCGCTTAAATTCTTGATTAAGGACTCAATCTAATAAATATAGATGAGAGTAGTATTCAATGGATTGAAAATCCAACCAAAGCTTGGTCGGTTAAAGGATTTAAACGCTATAATAATAGTCTTCGTAGAATTTCTGCTGTTAATATTATAGGTGCCATTAGCTCTACTGGAAACTTATATTTTACATTAAACTAAGGCCACAATAACAGCTTATCAATCTGGTACTTTATTCTTAAAATTGTATAGCACTTAGAGAAAAAGAATAAAAACTGGAGGAAATAGACAATTTTAATGTTGGATAATGCAGCTTACCACCGGAGTAAATTTATCAGGGATAAGATTTTAAAATTTTAAATTCCTACAGCATTTCTAGGTCCATATCAATTTGACTTAGCACCGATTGAGAAATTCTTTGCATTTATAAAAAAGGATTCTCAGCTTACAATCAATCTCAAATCTTTAACGAAGTAAAGAACATTTTGACAATAAATATACTCATATAATATTTAGGGCCTAGTTGATTGCAAAACTTGGGAGTCATTATTGTAGCCTAGATTATTCATGGATATAAGGATCATTTTAAAAGTCATTGTAAAACTCCTTGAAACTTTTGAAGCTTATAACCACTTTGATATAGCATAAATTGAATTTAAACAATCTTTATTACTTTAAAGTTTCATACTAAAATTTATTCTTTACTTCTAGTGATTTTTATAATTCATTTGATCTGAATTACACTTTAGAGAGAATTAATCAATGTATTTAATTCGCAAAGCATAAAAATTGACATTGAAATAACAAATTTGTCCTTTGTTGCAAATAAGGACACTGTCATCCCTCTAAATATTTAATCAAGATTTCTATTTTATTTCTTTATGAACATCAATGAGTGTAAGTTCTACATGATCATTGATATCTGGAATTTGTATTTACTTAACAATATTTTTGATTAGCACTTGTAATTTATAAATAATTTCTTTGGCTTGAGAATAAATTTGATTCGCTTGCTCTTATAAATTACGGGATTAAGCTAAGTAAAATGGAGAGATTATATTTAATATTTTTTCGTTTCAATTTGTGTTGTCACCAAAGGCTTTACCGCTATTCTCATCTTTTTTGCAAGGTTACTTAAATAAAACCTCTTTCTGATAATCAAGATTGAATTATAAATACTTTGTATTTTATTATCATAGAGTAGAAGTGCAAAGGGTAATATTTTCATTTATTTTCATTTCATACACCAATATATAAAGATCAAGATCTTATAGATTTATTGCAGATTACGGAATTCTTCAAAGTGTTTTTACTACATTAAGTAAATCTTGATATTTGCACGGAACTTTACAAATCTTATAGATATCCAGAATTTAAAATTACTATTTTAGCTTTTATTTATTTTGAAAATGATCAATTAGAATTTTTATCACATTATACTTGCTTAGGCAAATATAATTGGTGTTGATTATTTATGGATGAGTTAAATTTTTCTATTTTCGCTTAAGATTAGGCTGAACAATTATATTTTAGTCTATGCATATAAATCTTTTAGTTATAGGCTTGTAAATTCTATTATTACTGATTATTTTTTTCATCTGTAAATTATTTTACTATTGTTATGGTTGATTTATGTTTTCACTAAGCAGGCTATATTCCTAAAGCTCCTTTTTAGATTTTAATTCACTCACTCCAAATCAAATTGATTGGAAAGGATTATAATAAATAATCCCGTTTTGAGCAAAAACTCCTCATCAATTAAGATGAAAGGTAAGTAAATTACCCATAAGAGTTAGTTTAAAATCTTAATCCAAATTATTGAATTTTGGTACTCAAAATAATTGTGTTATTCATAATTTAAGCTGTATTAAATTGTTGATTAGTTTTTTTATTATTACCATTAATTGATTTTAAAAACATGTTCTTATATTTATTTATTTATTTTTTATCATCGTTGTAACTGATTCAATAATAGAATTTTTAAACGAGTTTAAATATCCAACAAAGTCTTTTTAAATTTTGATATTATTTGGAGGCCAGTCTTTTGATAAGAATATATTTTTATACTAAATAAGTTTTTATTGGATATTATTTTTTTTATGATTTTGATTTGATTGTTTTATTGAGAGTTGATTTTATAAGACCCTAAACTTAAATATTTAATTTATTAGAGAGTAAAAATATGATAAATATATTCCTATTAGAGTGGAACTTAATAAAATATTTATAGGTTTTGCTTTCAGATGAGTAATATTTTTCAATAATTAATTGAGGAATCATTGTATGAAAATGACACTAAAACTTAGACTTTGCTTTTAATTAATGAACTTTCAGGATAATCTTTGTAAAATGTAATTGATAAAAACTAAGTAAATAAAGATAACGACTGGGAGGATATGTCCAGTAATAGTGAATCAGATGAAAATTTAGAATCAGAATTATCTTCATCATTCTCTGATACAAATAATTAAACAAGTAATTTAGTTGCCTTATCTTCAAATGAATTTAAGAATGATTAACCTTCCAATTAAGTTAGATTTTAAGTTAATAATTAATAAATAGTCCTATCTGGAAATGATGAACATCTAAATGATGAAGACTCATAAAAATTCAGCAATAAAGAAAAAGATAATGGATCAAATTAAAACATAAAAAGCTAAAAAAAGTGAAAAATAAATCTAAAAAAATATACAAAAATTCTCTCAAAACAATTCAATCTTTCAAATAGAGAAATTACCTTGATCAAGCACAAATTCGAGAATTTTCGATAATTCAAAAAATGGTTTAGAGAGTACGCATTTCTAAAGATTAATGAGGTTAACAAATTCTCAAAGAATGAAACTTGTGATATTTTCAAATAAATAGACAGTGAAATGAGAAAAATGAAATAAGAATTGAATTAAGTTGAAATTTAGAAGTGGAGAGATAACCATAAAAATAAGAAAAACAATAATTAGAAATTAGCAGGAATCAAACGTTTGAAGTAATGTGAAAAATAATTACAGGATAAAAATAAAACAATCAAAGACTTGTAAAATAAAGTTAAACAGCTTCAATTGAAACTTTCAATAGACACTGACTTTTTTAAGCAAGAAAAATTAAATTTATAACAAGTTTAACAGGAAGTGTATAGATTGCTAGAAGATTAAATTAAGGCTCTAAGAGAAGAAAATGAAAAACTTAAATACAAAAATTAAGAAAATGAAAAATTAACTTAGGTAAAGATTGAAGACCCCAATAAAAGAGAAGAGAAACTTAATTGAAAATAATAATCTAAACAATATCAAAAGAGATTAGGAGAGATTCCATTAGATACCAGAGATAGGATTAACAATGGCTAGTATAATCAAACGAAATTCAAATGGGGAATGAGAAGATCAAATAAGAACAGCTATTAATACCAGGGGTGCATTAAAGACTAGAGTATGTGGAACCAAATATTCTCAGACCATTAAGTTAATGAGTTAGGAAATTTATTTGATGCAATTGTGATGGACCCTCCCTGGAATGATACAGCTTGCAAGCTTGGTTATTAAATTCTCAAAGATATTGAAATCTTCAAAAATATTCCAATTTAAAAGCTATAGAAGAACGGGTATTTGTTTATATGGATTACAAACTTAAAACTTGAGTCATGCTTAGAATATTTGAAATCAATTGGATATAAAAGGGCAGAGATACTGACATGGGTTAAGCTTAATGAAGATAAAACCTTACATTCTAGAATCGGATTTGACCTCAGGCATGTGACTGAATTTTGTGTTGTAGCAAGACCCGATAACAAATTTTCTGAACTAAAAAGAATTAGTTTTACTCACAATGTCCCAAATATTATTATATCACCAGTCAGATTAGTTAGCCAAAAGCCATATTAATTATATGAATATATTGAGCAGCTTTTACCTAACAGAAAATATGCTGAGATATTTGGAAGACCTCACAATCACAGGCCTTATTGGACTACTATAGGAAATGAAGCGATATATTTTCTCAATGGATAGCCTTCAAAAGTCAATAAGCAGTGAATTAAATATTCATTGAAATTATATATATTTCTATTGATTTTTTGCTAATATTAATTAAACATAATTTAAAAATATTATCTTAATTTGATTAAGATAATCTTATTTCAAATTTTGATCTTATTTTACTTAAGGGGTTTTATAAAATGAACACTCATATTCTAGAGTATAGCCTTTTGAACAACTTTGAAAAATTTATACCTAAATATAAACTAAACATTAATTAAATTATAGTACGAATAATATATTCACTACTAAATACATAAAGCAAGGAAATTAAATAGATTAAAGATTAAATTAAAGAAATTAGAATTTAATAATAATATTGTTATTTAGTTATTTGATTTGACTGATATATTTTAGTATATTTCATTAGAAATTATTGATTTGTGGTGGGTTAAGTATTTACATTCCAGTGATTTTACTTGTTACATCTGGCGTGTGATTATTAATTCTACCTCCTCCAGCTGCATTTATTCTCTATGTTCCACCCACTGGATTTTATTAGAAGCCATTCGCTGTCAACGCTCCATTTATCAGACTTATAATTCATTTAAAAATGATTTAATAATTGATTAAACTGGTGGTGCTGCCTCTCTAAGGAGACTTATTAGGTACAAGTTTGGTAAGATAAGCAACTTCCAAGGCTTTAATTCTCTCTTTAGAGAAACCCTTAGATTAATTAAATCCAGAAGTCCTCGTATCTCCCTTGTTTGAAGTTGACATCTCTCTAGATTTAGCCATTTTAGCATTGCCATAAATCAAGCCAGTAATGTTCTGTGTTTATGTGCTTAACTAGTGATTTCTTGATGGATAATCAGGGGTGGAAGTCATTTCGAGCATGGATTGAGCTCTTACTTGATTATCATTTACTACTAAATGTGGGTCCATTGGATCGTTGATTATATTGCTGATGTTGTTGTACTTACTGAGGTCACGATTTAATTTCTTTACTCGCTTGTTTTAAGGGATGAAGGAAATGTCTTCATTTCCTGCGTTTGATCCTTCTAAGTTGAAGATTGAAGTTGAGTTGTTAAAACCATATAATTTATATGGATAATGGAAGATTGAGAAGAAAAAAATTAATAATTTATAAATGATTGACTATTATAAAGGTCAGAAATTATTGATTTTGTTATTTACAATTATTTTGATTTAAAAACTAATTAATAAAAATAATAATTTTACTATCTTTATTATATTTTTAAATAAATAATACTTTAATAAAGATTCATAAGAATATATGAATTACCTTTGAATTTAATATATCTATCAATCTCTAAATAACTTTCGAACAATTAGGTTTTATTTGTGAAACTCTTCTCTTCCTCATCATTTGAATCCATATCTTATCTAAACTTCTTCTTTTTAATTCTTGGTGACTGCTTTTTGCTTAAGTTAGACTCACTGCCAATTTCATTCAGTCTTCTCTGCTGCTCATTGAATATGTCAATTTTATCTGGTGAGTTGCCTTTACTCAGGACATTCTTCCCAAATCTATAGCCCATTGACTTCCCATCCAATCTTCCATTCGCTAGATTGTAAGTAGTCGGAGTTTCATCCATTAAGTCCTCGATACTAGATTCACTTTTATCGCTGTAGTAAATCTTTGTGCCGTTTTTCTTAGTCATTTCTTTCACGTTTTTAGTGCTGTCTCTTTTATTGTTTAAAGCTACTTAAGACTTCTGAGACATCACATTTTAAAGGTTGTTTCTGCTGGGACTGTTGAAATCTGCTATGGATGAGCTGCGACTTGGTCCTTCTTTCTATCTTAACTTATATACAGCTTCTCTTGTTTTATCACTTTAACCATGGCATCTATGAGGATTGGGAGGATTTAAATCAGAGTTAAAGGATTTAGTAGAGTTTCTCTTATCATTTAAAGTTTAATTTCTAGATCGCTTAGTCAAGGAATTATTTCTGCTCTTAATATTGCTAAGCGTACTTTAACTTCTCTTATCCTTTACCTTATCTTCTTTGTCAGTTTCTCTCACTGCATCCAAGTTTGTTTGTTTAAAATTAGATACTCTCTTTTCCTATCTTGCAGTTTATGACATATATTCTTGCTAATCAATACCTTCTAATTGATCTTTATCATGTCTCATTCCTCGAGCTGATTTGGAACCCTCATCTCTCAAGCGTTCTATCTCAGCTCTTTCTCTCTCTAATTGCAACCGTTACTCTTTAAGATCCTCATTGAGTTTTTAGATTTCAGCTTTTTCTTTTTCTAGTTTCTCCCATTAATTTCTCATTGCAAAATCTTGACTCATATGCACTTCTTGATCTCGTTTATCAACCACTATCTTTTCTGCTTACTTTTCAAAGACTTCTCTTGCCTATCTGAAAGTATGCTCTGCCTAATCTCTCATAAAATCTTAGCTTCCAAATCTATCTCTACCTTGATTTTTATCAGCTAGTTAATATTTCTTAGCTCTAGTTGGAGTTAATGGGAAACTCATTAAATTTCTATCTCCCTCATCATCATCTTCAATCATATCTTTGAAATTATTCCCACCCCCTAAAAGCCCCAATTCATTATTAATATCATTCTTCATTGTACTATTTTACATCTTAAAATTCTAAAAATGATGAGATTTCTTGTTATCTTTTGAGAAAGGAGCAGGATCTGATTTTCTACGTTAAAGCTAAATATCTTAAGAACTAAAAATACCCTATTCTTTATCAATAAGTTCCTACACTTTTTATTCTAAATTGTTTGGTTTTATTTATCTTAAGTTTGTTAAGAGACCTCTCATAACGTGGAGTTTGAGAGATTTATCGTTTTCACCATCGTATTGAGATATCATAGAAGTATTACCAAGATAATTTAATATAATAAACAAATATAAAATTTATTGAAAAAGCTAATTATTTTTAAAATAAGAATTATTACTTATATATAAATATAGAATAATTTTTAATTATATCACTTAAAATTATATTGAACCAAATTACTTTCAATATGAATAATATAATATAATTTTAACATCCAATTAGTATAAAAAATATCAGAAAAGACCTTGCACTAGGCAAATTACTAATCTATTTTTGACAAAATATTTAACTAAATTAAATCAATCATCATTTTATTTGTAAATTAATAAACTGAAAGGGAGAACCTGAACAATTGAAATATCACTAAAATGTATTTAAAAATAAAATAAAGATTTCTATTTTTAATTAACAAGACTATAATCTTATGTATACTTAGATAATCAACTGTAAATTTAATTTTTAAATGGGATTTGATTTAAGAAAATTTTAATTATAAAAATTATTTTTTTAAAACTATTATTAATTAATGTCTTTTTTTTAAATAAATATTACAAATAAAATAATTATAATAAAGCATGGCAGTATCAAGAAAAAAGATATTATTTAAAATTAATAGGATATTAAGCTAAATGATTTTTAATAAAAATAAATTATAATAGCAAAAAGAGACTAATATGTTAACAGAAACATTAGGTTGCATACCAATAAAAATAATAAAAAAATATACATATATCAGCTTATATAGAAATTCGTAGTATAGCAATTTAGAAAACTTACAATTCTTGTTATTAAATTACTCTCAGGCATTTTATGAATATGGCACATATGATGCATTTAGCAATCTTGGCTTCTAATCTTCCTTGAATATTGAAGCTAAAGTTTGAAGAAAAAAAAGAGTTATTAAAATTTTTTAATTATTGAGGGAGTTGCTCCTTTAATAGAAATATTTACACACAAATAATAATATTAAAATGAGGAATATTAATAAAAATGGCTTTAATTAAAAATTTTCAAAAATTGCGAAGTTTAAAATAAATAAAAAAATAAGGGCATAAATATATGGAAATAAATAAATGATTTATAAATTAGTTTTTGGCATTAAATTAATTAATATTCACAAAATTAATTTTTATTAATTATATAATTTTACGATTTTGATTAGCTTAGTATTCGATATAATCGCCTAGCCTTAATTTCTAATATTTATTTTAATTTTTACTAAGTATGAAAACTTTTATTACTAAATTAATATTTATTGACTCTAATTATTGCAAAAATTTAGTAGTTTTACTAGAAGAGTTTGAATTAGTTCATTTTCAAATTTGTGTTTATTTCTTGTGTGCTATTAAAAATATCTCAAAATATGTAAATAAGAATTAATCTCTCTGGAATTTTGCATGCAATTTATAAAAAGAATTAAGGAGATAAATCAATAGAATAGAACAATTAATAAGTTAAAATACTGACTGATATCAAAATTATTATGACAGGTTCAATTACAGCATTAAAATTATTCTATTCTTATAGAGTTATTGAAATTCAATCATTAATTAGTAAAGTTTAATAAGTATATGTTAATATATACTTTGCAAATTACCTGAATTTATGATTATGTGATTTCCCCTATAAATTTAAATAGATATTTTTGTTATCTTTTATAAAATAAGAATTGCTTTAATTATTTCAAATTTCTTTATATTGAAAAACTGTAGAGGTAAAATGATCCTTGAGAATAAGAAAATTATGAGAGATGAATTAATATTAATCTATATAAAAATGTATTTAACTATGACTTTTGATATGGTTAGGTTAAGGTGCTTCTTCTTCGAAGTTATTTTTAAAAATATATATTTTTGCTTTATATTATAATTATTCCAAATTTTTGTTAAAGTTAGAGGAGAAACATAATATTTATAAAAATTTTGCTGAATAATAAATATTATTAAAAATAATAAAAATAAATCTATATTTATAGAATTAAAATAAATTGTAAATATTTTATTAAATTAAATAAAATAAAAAGCATGTTAATTATATGACATTCTGTTTCATACTCTATTTAGATTAATCAAAATCATACTAAGTAAATTAAAGAATATTTATTGCTCTTTTATTTTAATATTATTCGATTTTCTTTGATTAAAATGCTAATATTTCTATTAAAACAATTAAATTAGTTTAATCCATATCTTAAAGTCAGATTATCCATTTACAATTAATTGAATGAAAATTATATAGATAATTAAACATAAATTATAATTAATTTTTTTATTCCCTACTCTAGATAATTTATCTTTAAAATAACTAATTAAAGGATTGTCCAAATAGAGGATTATTAATTTAAGTTATCATAAGAAATATTACTGAAATATAAAAAAATGTTTATATATCATATTATATTTCTTATATTTTCTTATCATAAGAACATGTTTTAATATGAATAGAAATTTTTCTCATTGTTATAATTCTATAGCCTTTCACAATGAGATTATTATTTTCCATAAAAATTAAGGTATTCTAAAATATTTTTCATAATGTATTTAAATATTATCAATAATTAAAATATTTACATTCGTCAAATTACATATTTTCTTTCAATAAATAAAAAAGTTATATTGTATTTTAAAAATCAATGCCTTGATAATCATTTTAGGCTAATTAAAATCAAATATTTTTAACTGATTAAATAAATGAGAAATTATATAAAGATTAACAAATCTGAATAATTTAATATATAATCCTTCCTTTTATAAATAATACCAAATGCTCAATTATTTATAATAGTTACATTTAGTAATATTTGATTATAAAAATTCATCATTTAATAAAAAATAAGTTTGCTTTAAATATCTACTCCTGTATCTTGTTCAATCATACCCAACGATTGCATTTTTGTTATCTTGTATTAATAATGGTTTTATCAATTTTATTATATATTAATTTTCAATATTTTACAGAAGAAAAAAAAATTAATAATTAGATTAGTATTTTTGAATTAAATTAAATAGAGTAGAACAATTCAAAATATGTGATAAGAATAACTAATAAATTTAAACTTATTAATTTACTTTAAAAAAGAAATATAATTCAAGCCAGAATCAAAACCCCAAAACCCTTTCAGTAGTTTGAATAAGTTTTTGATTGATAAAAGTATAATATTAGTGTATTATTTATTAGGGTATTAATAGGGTTGGTTTATGCAGAGGTTTAATGATTAAATATTAGTAATTTAAGTGAGCACATGCGAGGTTTGGGGTCAGTTTATCATAGTGACGATATAGATTTATTGTTTAAGTTGCGTTATGGATGTGATGACTATAGCGATCAACTAAAATATATTTTAAATTTTATGTCTATTGCAAGACAACTCCATAAATCTCCTGCAACTGTGAGGTCTCACTGTCTATAAGCATTGAATTTAAAGAGACAGCTGCTTAATTCTAAGCAAAAAAGACCAATAAAATCTTAGCAGCATCATATCGACTATCTTATTAATGATAAGCCTCTTAAATACTGGTCTAAATTCTCTCTGGCCTAGAGAGCTGTGATTTTTCATCGCCAATTTACTGAGCTTCATATCTCTGCATAATCTATTGCGAATATTTATAAAAAGAATGGAATATCTTATAAGACAGTCAATCGTATAAAGAGAGTGATTGACTTTAATGTTGCATTTTAAATGGATAATTTAAATTATATATTCGATTAAATGCAGAGGGCTTGAGAGCATAATATAATGTTCATACACGCTGATGAAGCTGTATTCATGTTCAATACCTTCATATCAAGATCTTGGTACAAGAGGTACAGCAACATTGAAGTATATGATTAAAAGGTTAAGTTTTAAACTCATGCTATTCTTAGTGGAATAAGCGAAGATAGTGGGGTTGAGACTAATGTTATCCACCCTCGCCTTATTAAGACCGAATAATACATTAAGTTCTTAAAATATCTCAGAGACGAATACGCTGACTAAGAGATCATTATGTTTGTATATAACTTATCTGTCCATAAAACTAAAGACTCAAGGAAGGTATATGAAAGGCTAAACATAACACCTGTATTTAATGTTCCCTACAGTCCTCAGTTCAATGGAATTGAATTATATTGGGGGTTATTGAAAGGCCACTACAAGAAACTTCTACTATATCACTTGATGCACGACTTGAAGATAGATACAGTCGATTTTATTAAGAGTGCTGCTAAGAGAGTCAGCGATGGAAAAAGCTAAAGTATGCGCAAGAGAAGGGAGAAATTTTGTATATAATAAGTTTTAGATTTAAACGAATGAATAAGTTCGCTTTTTAAATTAACCCGTAAAGGGATTTTGTTTCTCTTTCTTTTCTTCCTCTTAAGGCTTGCTTGGGCCTATGTTTCTTCTCTTAGTGCCAGCTCCTGCATCTATGTCCATCTCTTCTGGCTTTTATAAATCTTTGAAGAGCCTCTTACTCAATTCATGCTTTACTTGAGACTATCTCTCTCTGTTTAACTTGCTGCGCTCTTTCATCAAGGATATAGCAGTACCAGGTTTCTCTATAAAGTTAGAAGACTAAGCTTACTTGTGATGAAAGGATGCTTCTGTAGTTCCTAGAGCCAGGTGTCGCTTATTTATATTCCTTGCTTCTCTTTTTTCAGGAGAGATGCTATAGTGTTTCTTATGAGCTTCATATATAACTTCATTTAAGTACTCAGGTTTAAGAGTTCCAAGGACACCAAAGAAAAGTTTCTCCTTGGCAACTCATTAGATAGTTATAACTTTTATGGAAGGTAGATAGTAACATCTGGATCACTCATAGCATCATCATAGAGATTTGTTACTGATATTTCAGGGAAGTTAGGAATTTCAATCATCCTAATTTCATTAGACTTAAAAGCTTTTTTCTCTTCACTTAGTAAGGCTTTTAAGAATGAGATTTTAGTTCCCTCCTGTGTTGGCAAGAACAATCCAACTATAGTTAATAAGTTAGTTATAAGTGAAAACTTACCTTGCTTTACCAAGTATCCTTTAAAGGTCTTCTTTACTTCTGAATTTTCCTATTAAAGCTTAAGATTATATTCTCTTCATTGCATTATTCGTAGATTCCATCTTGATTCCAGTTTTGATAAATTTTTATGAAATTTAAAATTTATGTATATCCATTCTGAACTTTCTAATATTTTACTACTAAATAGGGATATCCACTTGGAGGTCATCCTGAATCAGATAAATAGATAAAGATGGAGGAATATTCTCCAAGTTTCAGAGTTTGACTTCCATTTTTATCAAGCTTTCTCCAATAAATTGCTCTTAATAATATTTGATTTAATTAGGTGATGCTCCTAATTTATTAAAAAATTAATTAGGAGCTTAAATTAAACTTCAAAAACGTTTTAGGTGATACTTTAAAAAAATATTTTTTAAAACTTCCCTCCTAAATTTACAAGAACAAATTTAGGAGCTCTACCTAACTATACAAAGCACATTTAGGTGTATTTTAATGAATAAAATGGATGAATTAGTATATAAATTATCACTAAATTTAAGAAATATCAAACTAATGTCTCTCACTCAGACTCCTTTAAACCTCTCTTAATCTTTGAGAATATGCTCTTACTTATGTATAAAGGTAGAATTTAAACAGCTTATATAATTATTAATAGTATTTATAAAATGAGCGATAATTTACTTAGAAATACGGCATTGCTTGGCATTAGCCAGCAAAACTTTCTTTCATGAATCATAAGAAAATTGAGACTTGTGATGCCTATGTCTAATATGAACCTTAAAATTTCTTACCTTAGGTCTCTGACTTTGAATAACAATTAAATTGCTAAATATAAATGCAGAGCTAAGAAATTTAATGCGAGGTATCAATAAAAATGGCTTAAGAGGAGGAAGAGAAAAAAGAAATAAATATAGAAAATTTTGTGAAGAGTGCTAGAAAAATTTTACTTAAAAATCTGCTCTCAAGCGTCATACTTTAAAGCAGCATTCTAACAAGCCTAAGCTCTATCTTAAGCATGATAAGATAGATGGAAAATATTTCTGCCCTTATTGCAATAAGCAATTCAATTTTTCAAGGGATTTAAAAGTTCACCTATAAAGCCATCAAGGTAAGAAGTTTGAAGTCATAGATCCTGAGACTGGTAAAATATTTCTTCAGAAAAGAAAGCCAAGATACCCTTTAGAATCTCTGGAGCAAAGAGTTAAGAAAAAAAATAAGCTATTAAAGCAGTGAGAAACCTTCTAACTTCTGAAATTGTAAAAATCACACTTAAGATATTAGCACTTAAACTTCCAATATTGAATATAATTGACCTTTCAGAGTATAAGGAAAGTTATCTTTTCCTTGAGGATAAGTTTGAGAAAAAAGTCATATCTAATAAGGAGCTTACTTACAAGATTTATCCATTCAATTACTTTAAATGCGATGACAAGTATCAAATGGAGTTTGTCAATTAGTATCAAGCTCTTACTAAAGCAAGGAATAGACAAGCAGATTTATAATTAAACTTGAAGCAATTCTCCTTGCTTAAAATGATTTTGCTTTTCGCCTACCTTTTAATTAGATGACATCAAGAGACTATATTCAAGACTAATAGTGTATAAAATAACTACTTCTTATTCTAAGAAATGTCTGCAAAGGTATTGAGAGCTGCTTACTTTAGGGTACGTGCAAAGAGATTTAAAGCCTGAAAACATTATGTTGGACTTTTCACCACTCAGAGTGGTAATAATAGACTTCAATAGATCGTAGAGAGTTGAGGCTTCAGGACTGGCCAACCTGTGTGGCACTACTGGACATTTTCCAGAGAGAGAAGACAGGAGGGATGGATATATTAAGTGGATATATGGGCTCTAGCAGCAATAATAAAATAGTGCGATATGCGAAGAAATGACTATTATAGTTGTAGAAGAGAAAAATATTCAAAGCAAAGAATTCAGTAGTATCTGCAGCAAAATGAGATAAAAGGTAAAATTAGAGATATGGCTGAACAAATCATCCAGAAACCTACCTAACAACAGAGAAGAAAATACAATCAACTAAATAATTAGTTGGTTAGGAGAAATTAAATTTAGAAAGTTGCATCATGATACCAAGGTACTGTATGAGTGAAAAATTAAAATAATAGACCTAAAATACACACTAATTTACATTACATTTAAACCCTAATCCACTACATAAACCCTATTAAAACCCTAATAAAGTATGCACTAATAGTCTACTTTTATCAATCAAAAATTCAATAAAACTACTTAAAGGGTTTTGAGGCTTTGAATCTCTAATAATTACTCTTAGAAAATTGATATTTTTTGAGTAAAAAATTATCATAAAATTTAGAAAGTAAATATTTTTTAATTTTTAAAATCTAATGCTTTATTTTCACTATTAAATAGATACATTTAATTGTTTTTAATAATTCATAAATATAGTATTAATATATTTTATTATTAATAGATAGAAATTATTCTTATATTTATTTTATATTCAATTATATGGACCATTATATATTCTTTTGTTCACTAACTCTCTCATATCATCAAGATTATCTTACTCTTTTGTGAGGACACTAACAATTTTACCTTTAAATGCCATCATATCCATTTTTTATAGATATAAGATATTATATATTAAATATTCCTTAGAATTAATTTCAATGCTAAAATTTAACTAACTGAATCTTCATTATTTATTTATTAATTTATTATTTATAATAATTGACATTTATAAAAATTAAATATAATTAAATTAATTATAGCTATATTTTTTATAATTATAGAATTTAATTTTTAATTTTTATAATAATTTTATTTAAAATAAATTAATTTTCAAATTTATTGTAGAAATAGAGAGAGAGATGAAAAACAGATTGTGAGTAATTTAAATTTATATAAAAAATGTATTATAATAATAGTATTTTAACTCCATAAAATGTTTATATTAATTTAGAATCAATCTATTCAGAAGTGAGAAAAAAGATATGGCAACGAGATTGACATTATTTTTTCTTTAAAATTTGCATAACTTAATTTATATAACAGATATGATGAAGAATTCTAAGTAGAAGATTAAAAAATAATATATTTAATACAATAAACTATCTTTTAAACTTATAAAAAGTTAAAACATTATTCCAAAGAGCAGGTATAGATTGAACATGTCTTTCGCATTAAATTTCGTGCAAATATATAAAATAGTGCGTAAATTAAAAATATACTGATATTTTTGAAAAAGAATTAAAAGATTGAACAAAATAAATAATTTTCAGCTTCATAAATATGTACAAACCTAAGTAATTTTAATTAATTATTTTCTATCACACCATGCAAGGTTAAGAAATTACCATTATAGTATGACACAAACTAATATTTTGCAGAGTTATAAAATCTTTTTTATCCCTTTATTCAATTTAAATTAATAATTCAATTTAAATTAATAAGGATATGGACTCATAGTTTTAAATAAATTATACAGTTTGTAAAATGAGCTGTTTATTTAAAGCATATTTTTCTTTATACTGCTCAGCAAGTATAAAGATGAATTCTATTAAGTATTTGTTTTTATTAAGGTTTTACTAAAATAATGTTAAATCTAATTATAAATAAGGAAAATTTATTAGACTTTGATTCAAATTAGAACATATTTCATTTCTAGAACTCTAATAAACTCCTTGATTTAAATGATTTATAAATATAGTTTTATTCTTTTTTCCCTCTATAATATATTTTAAAACCTTAAGTAAATTCATTTAAATAGAAGTGACTTAAAAAGAGTTATTAATTAACTTTCATCTATATATCAAATTACTATTAAAAATGATTTTTTGTAGTTAATTTAATAAATAAGGTTCATCTTTATTTTATAATTTTGAAGAATTGTTTTGAATTTTTCTCACATTTTATAAATTGTAATTTTCTTTTACTTGTCTAATGGGCTTTCTTTGTTATTATTTTTGTAATTCTATACTTTATTAACAAAATATCAGGAACATGAATAAATATTTTTTGCTTGTATAGAATTCTTAGAATATCTCTATTTATGTTTCTCTCAATCATTAAACACTTTCTTAAGCATCTAAATGAAAATCTCAAAGTAATAGAGTCAATAAATATTCTAATTTAAGAATCATAATTCTAGGTATATATGCCAAAGATGTTATAATTAATTAAAATGAATTCTGATTTTATGTACAATTGTTATAACAAATCAGTTTACACCCTTTACTATGAGTTCGAATCCCACGAACTATAGCTTTTTTAATAAAAAGCGTATAAAAATAAATTTGTTAAATTATAATTTTGATAATTTGAAATGTCCAATTACCTTAATGCTAATGATTTTATTCTTTTATTTAATTACTGAAATTTTAGTATAATTTGCTATATAAAATTAATAAAATAAACTAATAATATTTATATATTTAATATAATATTTTGATAAATTAATAATTATAAAATTAATAATTTAGAATATAATTAGATTTTATTCACATCCAAATTTTAGCCAACCACAGCATCACAAATATATTTAATATTATATTACAAAAGGTTTCTAATAAAATTGAGGTCTAAGGTAATTCTATTAAAAATATTGAATAAAAACAAAGAGTTAAACGTGCATTAGGAGTGATTAGAAACTTTCAAAGACATTATCATGCTGCTATATATAAAAATATCAATAAACTTAAGGCTAATATAAGTTGCAAATTCTGTAATTTTTTTTCAGTTCTGATATTTTCATACAATTTAGTTTCTCATTTTTTCCTATGAAATAGTAGCTATAAAGAATTTATTATTTAGGAAGAGAAATTTATTGTAAAACCATGTAAAGCTAAATTCTTAGGATGTAATAGTATTAATTTAATAAAGTTTCAATCTTACTGCAGTTAAATTAAACTTATTATAAACAATTTTTCTTGAATAAATAGCAGACATTACACATAAAAAAAATGGTTCCTATCTTTAAATAATAATGGAAATTTCAATTTGTTATTTTTATTATTTATGTAGTATACTAATTTAAAAACTTATACTTTCCCATATTAATATAAAGAACTATGCTTAAATAAAGTAACTAAGATCCTTAATTTATTTTAATCAAATAATTATCCCCTTTGTCTTTATTTTTATAAACATAACTTTAAAATATAATTTAAGAGTCAAATTAAATATTAATTTTTATTCCGATATACTGGCGAGAATGTTCTCAATAACAAATTTAAATCTAACAACTTAGGCAGATTTGATGCTTGAAAATAAGGAAAAAAGATTTTCAAAATAACAACTAATTTCCATTCTTGGAAATTCGTTATAGTTTTAAATAAGTTATCAAATATAATAAAATTATAGTTAAAAACAAAATTTAAAATAAAAAATTAATAGCTATAAATTAAACCCCAAAACCCCAAAGTTAAATAGGCAGTATAAATTGGGAGTTAGATTTTTAATATACAATGTTATCAATTTAAATTCAGGAGAATATATTTACAAATATTAAGAAATAAAATAATTAAATCATTTATTTATAAGCTTCTGTGGTCCTTTTCTTAAATTTTGCTATTTCTTTCTATTGCTAATTTTTGAATCTAAGTTCTCTTGTAATTTATATAAAAAATGATTTAGAATATTGCTGAAAATTATTAATTCTTTGGGTTCATGTGAAAGTATTGTTTAATTATTTATATCTAGAACTTTCTTGTTATGTTTTGAATTTTTGCATTTTATCATCATCAAGAATTTCTCACAACTTTCAGACATTCTTGTTATTTTTAGTTGATTTTTTTAATAGTTCAATAGTACTATATGACAGATAGTTATGCTATATATTGTATATAATTAAAATAGTTTATGGCTTTTTAAATTTAAATTTTAGAAATTACCAACTAGAAATTCTTTCTTAGATAAACTTACATTACAAGATTTTTATTTGCCCTATATATTAGAAACTATATAATAATTTTATGACTGGCAATATATGCTATATAATATAAATTCAACAACAAAATCAGATAATATATTATTATAAAGGGTAATATTATATACTTAAAGCTAACTAACTAACTTAGTATTTTTGCTAAAATTGTCTGTTATATATTTATGTTGTACCAATATAACAAAAATCATATTTAAAGTGTGAATTCTTTTATTGAAAGTAATAAAAAACTCTAGTAAGGAAAGATAATACAAATATTAATTAACCTAATTTACTAGTTTTTTTAATTTAATCTAAAAATTTTTTATTAATTTATCAGATCAAAGCATTTAAAGATTTATTGTGAAACAAAAAAGTTTAAATTTTAATTAAATTGATATAATTTTATTTCTTAAATTCTATACTCAGAAATTCTTAATATAATTTATATATCCGTCAATTTAATTTCAAAAATATGTGAAAACTCTGAACTTCACATAATAGAGAGAAGTTAAAATAATTATACTATAAGTTATTTTTAATTTGATCATTTTTATATTTACCATCTAAATATAATATAAATATTTTATTCTTAAGAACCGCACAGCTGTGCGGTTTGGGGAAACCGCACAGCTGTGCGGTTTGTATATAAAAGTAAATGAACAATTAAATTTTAAATATATCTGAAAATCAAGGTTAGAAAGAATATTTCTTTAAATAATTTACATATAAACCGCACAGCTGTGCGGTTTGCCCAAACCGCACAGCTGTGCGGTTTTAAGGATATAAAAAGTTAAAAAACATTGTTTTACCTTATACCATTTAAAAGATCAATGATGTTAATCAATAATTGTTAAATGTATAATTCAGACTTACTTTATTTATTTTATATTCTCTATCTTAAATTTGACATGTTGCATGACCCTAAACTAAAATCGTTTAATTTTAATTTAATTGTTTTATGATAAAATTAATTTGTTCCCATTTGATTTTGTTTGTATTTGAATTAAGTCCTAATTCTTACTAGCAACTTATTTATTCTTGCATTTATTCAAGAAAGTTTTACTTTTAGGATAGTCAAATTTTCTTAAGATTCAATGCTTTAAGGGCATTTTTTAAAGTTGCTTGAAAGCATTAATAAGCCCAAGAAAAGTCAAACTTTGACATTTCAAGCCCTAGTTATTTTAAATACTCCATTTGATCCTCCTTATGAGCCCTATATTTGATATTTCTTTTAATGTAAGAAAAGCATTTCTCAATAGGTGCAAGATCGAATTAGTAGGGCCCTAAATAAACAATAGGAACTTTTAAAAGTCTAAATTTTCTAGTGACATACAAGCTTCTATGATAAGTTGCGTTGTCTAATAGAAAAATAGTATTTATCCTCCAGTTCGGCCTTTGAAAGTCAAGTTGCTAGATGAGATTGAGAAAATAATTGTAAAATGTTTCGCTGTTGGTTCTCCCAATATTTAATTAAAAGTAAAATGAGTTATCACTTCCAACAGCTGCTATAATATTTATACCGTACATCCTAACCAATCTATCAGAGTAGTTTCTTTCATTTTTCTTGCTCCAACTTTTGTATTAGTAAGATTGCTGTTAAAGACTACTCTCGTCAATGTTGATAATTATTTTGTTTGAAGCTAGTTCCTCAATATAAAATTTAGCTGCTATCTGCCTTTAGAGCAGACAATCATAAGAGTTGGTTCTCGAATCAATCTAGTAAACCTTTTTGAAAGTTAATCCTAGTTACTTTTTAACAATACTTTTCAATTTTGAACAAGACAATCATTAATTAAGCTTCTCTTCAATTATATTTTAGAGTTATGCAATTGACCTTATTTATTATCCAGAGGCGTTTAACTGATTTACAATAGTCTATATACAGGAAGTTAAACCTAAGTCTTTTATTTGAGAATTGTTTCTGGGAACCTAATCGCAATTTCCTTTTGTTTTTAAAATTTTTTCCAGTTTATATCAGCTCATATTAAGCCTTTGAGTTAAGTACGATTTTTTGCACCCACTTTTGCTATAAAGAATTTAAGCTTTTTACTATTCTTCTAACTAGTTACTATCATAAGAACGTTCTTGATTTTTAAGCTTGGTTTTCTAAAAGTTAATTGTCAAGTTTAGTATATTAGGCAAATTTACTTACATGTTGAATTTAATTTTTTAAGTAAGCTTCAAAATTATAGAGATTTGCTTCAATGTATGGAATCTATTATAGTTTATTAAGATGTTGATTTTATGTTAGAATCTACTATTCCTAGAAGCATAAAGTATCAACTTAATCTTTCAAATTCTAAATTTCTTATATTGATAGAATCCCCAGTGTACTTTCATCACTTTTATTCATATTCACCACTCTTCTTGGATCTAAGATTGTAGTTAAATACTGTTGACCATCAATTTACTTAATGCAAGACTCTTCAAGTTTTTAAATAGAACTTCTAGAAACAGTATAAATCGTAACTTAGTTTGGGGATGTTAGTTAATTGTGAATAAGCTGAGTCGATTAAGATAAGGGTTTAGTATCTTCTTCTGTAATTTATTCAGAGACTTAAGATAAAGAGCTGGCATCTTCTTGTCCATCACTGCTATCTTGGCTAGATTACTTATCAAAATAGTATCTTAAATCATTTTACTTCATTAAAATATTCTTTTTATTTTCCCTATATTTTAAAAGAGTTATATAATTTTATTTTAAAGTTTTTCTTTTATAAGGTTTTCATTATTAGCTAAAAAGGCTTACATTTTTTCTTAAAATATAAAACTTTTATAATTAAATTATTAATTAATATATTTAGCCTTGATAGAAGTCCTGATTTCAAAAAAGACCCCAATAATTAAAAATGGAATTAAGCAATCAACTTCAGCACATTCATGTCAATTAAGTTCGGGAAAAGATAGGAAATAAAAAGGAGCTGTATGACTTTTTATGCCAGGAGTGTGGAGCTTATTTACCCAAAGTCAATTGCACTAATATCTATTTTTCAGGAGTATATTGACAGGTGAGAAAGAGGTAAAACTTTTTCTTATTTAAATTTTTAGTACTTGAAAAGGTGTGATGTTGTCGTTGTTGCTGTACCTTAGATTGAGGGCCTAACAGGGGACGATTTTTTAGAGTATGCACTTCAAAAGTGCAGTTTGCTTAAATATCTTCCCGATTAAGCAGACTGGCTCCACCTCGATAAGAAGTGGATAACCGATGTCCTACTGTCCCTAGACACCTAAGGTATAAACGAAATGATCCTGAAAGCTAAATAAGACAGAAGATAACGACTCGATTAATCTTAGAACTCATTAGTGTATATGAAGCCCGAGTTCATTTCTGCATTGAATGGCTCACTTAACTATAGTGGTAAGTTTAAAATGCCAACATATTTTTGTAGTGCACAAAGGGAGATCAGCCTACTTGATAAAGCAAAGTACAAAAAGAAAATCGAGATAGCCTACTCAAGAAGAGGAAAAGTTGCAAGAGGCAAATAGCCATCCCTCAAAGAGAAAGTTTATGGACTAAAACAAAAGGGTAAGAGATGAAATGGGCATGATGAAAAACTAAATAGACGACTTGCTCAACTATAAATCCCTTGTATTGCAACTTCATGAGCAGGGAGTTATCGATGGTGAAGGCAAGGTTCAAGGTATGGACCCTACTTAATAGAATACAAACTTTATGATCTGAAAGTTTTAATTCTTTATAATTTCATTAATAATCCTTAATTAAACCATTAATAATTCTAAACATACGATTATAAAAGCTTCATTCTAAACATAAAGTCTAATACCAATAAAATATTGATTTCAATTTGTTAGTCTCTTGTATGATGTGCTTAGTGTTATTCAGGTTTAATTATGTTGATGGTATCTTTGAATAAATTCTGTCATTGTTAAAAGGCTAAAAAGTAGATAAATTAATAGTGAGAAAAAACTTAGGGTTAGATAAAAACTTTTCTTTATAAGAGTTTGTAATACTTTGTAACATTTTTTAGAAATCTGTTTTTTCCTATTTTTAAGGCAATTCTTTATAATATGCGTTTCCATTGTTCAAGAACTGTTCGATTCTTTATGTATAAAAACTCAAGTTTCTGTTAGGCTTTACAGTTTACTATTACAAACTAATGTTTTATTTTGTATTCATTTTTATGTAATACTTTGTAAGACATTGTAAGTATTTCAAAATTAAATATAAGACTTTGTAAGACTTTGTAAGTTTTTGTCATAATTTATAAAAATTTAGTGCTTTAAGTCCAAATATGAAAAAAATTGGGTAAAAAAATTAATTGATAAAAATGATACTATAATTAAAAATAGTACATTGATCTAAAAATCAATTAGCCTTCCTTAAATAAACTGTACCTAATTAAAAGTTTCCTCTTTTAGTATAGTACTTTAGTATATAAGCATGAAGCTCTCAAGTTTATATAAGAATTAAAATGAGCAAATAATAAAGTTCATAAAAGTTAAAGAAAGATCAAGCAAGCAAGTCTTCAGAAATGAATTACCAATCTCCTAAATAAATCAAGGAGACTCCCAAAGGTTGACAATATTGAGATATAGAAGTGGAAGAAAACAAAGCTAAAATACTATAATATATTAAAAAGCAAGGTATTTTGGGGAACAAGTCTTATAAAGATGTGAGAATTGAATTATTTAAAAAGTTTGGGGATGAAACAATAGAGTAGCACAAAAATTGGCTTATCTAAACTTTAAATGTTAGAAAGAGTGAAGCCAAATCTAATACGCAGTCATTAACAAATTCCCAAAATAAGCTAAAAACTAATTAATTAAAAGAGCTGAAAATAAGGCAGGAATTAAATTCAGAATAGAGTGAAGAAAATAGTAATGAAGAATCTCTAATCAACAAAATAAAAAGCCCTAATACTGTTTAATTTGAACTTGAATCATTAAACTCATCACTTAATAAGACAGAAACCGAAGATAGCGAGACCTACTCTGATGCTTCGTATCTCAATGAAGAGAAAGTTTAATAAATTATTTCTGATTATTTGAAATAATTTGCAAATAACTAAATGAAAAATATGTATGATGAACTTTTGAGATAAATTCCGGATGTCCTTGAAGGCAAAGTTTACTAAAATTTGGACAATCAAATTAATTAAGTTATTGACAATGTTGATACTCTTTAGTAATGGTACACGAGCTTGAACTTTTCTGAAATTAAAAAAATTATAGATGAAGGTAAAGAGTAAATTCAAGTTGAATTTCAAAGCTTTTTTTAAGATATAAAAAAGTAGTCCCCAACGTTAGGTGTAGCATCGCAATAAGCGCTTGCAAATCATGTAAGAAATTTCACTGAATAAACCAAAAATTAAAAGACACAATTGAAAAAGTCTCGAATAACTTAATTTAATTATAAGAACGATACCAAGAATTTGTCCCTGTGATAACATAACATTCTAGGCTAAGGATGCTCAAATCAATTAAATTCTAAAAAATCCGAAAATTTTAACTGAGCAAGTTAACAAAACCATTACAGAATTCAAAAAGTTAATAAATGAAAATTTATAAGGATTAAGCATGAACATTAAGCAGCTAGATTAAAAAATATAAAAAATCGAGAAAGAAGATTAAAAAATAAAAATAGGATCAGTCGCCTAAAATTAGTAACATTAATTAAACTAAATTTAAAACTCAGCAAGTGATATCAATGCATAGCAAGCAAAGTAATAATTGAGTCAACAGCATTAATTAGCGTAGACTATATCTAGATTTACAAGGTGATGAATCTGTGAGATTCATTTTATTAGAGAACAAACCCCATTTATTTGATAAAAATTCCTAAAAAATATATGAAATTTAGGACTTTAAATACTTATGACTTATTCATTTAACTTATAACTTAGCTACTTACTTTAATTTACTTACTTCTTTGATCATTAAATATTGTTCGGAAATATTCTCATGGGGTTTTGGGGTTTTGGGGTTTACCTAATTTTTGAGATTTTATATTAATTCTAAATAATTATTTTTTTTAAATAATTTATTTATATGAAATATATTCAAATATTTATTTGCTAGATATTGAAGGTAATTATAATAGCTTAAATAATAACTTTAGTAGAAAGATTTAAAACAAAAAATAATTTACTTCGTATTTAATTATATTTCTAACACAAAGAAACATATTTGGCGCAACGCATTAGGGACCAGTCGGAGGGGTTCGATCTGTCAGCTGCCACACTCCTCGAGTGGGATTGGACACAAGGATTTTCCTGCATAGATGAGTTTACCTGGCTTGAGTTCAGCTTTCTAGGTAATAGGGAACAGGATTAAGGTACGCTTTGCCTTAAAAAATGAGAAGACGAAAACCATTGAAGCCAACGATAAGGATTTTTCTCAAACATCGGTTAGGTTGCTAAAGCTACCACAGCGAAAGAACAGGGATTA
The DNA here is from genome assembly GCA_000711775.1 of Oxytricha trifallax. Taxonomy (NCBI): domain Eukaryota; phylum Ciliophora; class Spirotrichea; order Sporadotrichida; family Oxytrichidae; genus Oxytricha; species Oxytricha trifallax. Next base: position 777 of record ARYC01000746.1, on the reverse strand, counting down.
TGTTTCCCAGTAGCGGTGGAACCGGTAAGCGTTTTTCTTCACTCCCTGTTATTCTAGTCGAATTCTACGAGCTCTATTGTTCAGATTATGCTGGCAACATCTTGATTTTAGGAGGAGACTGGGTGATAGCGGAAGTGGTTTATTCGGAGTATTTTACTTCATGACTGCCACATCACGGAGTTGCCAAGTCAACTCATTCAGACACGTCTACGTCACAACTAAGATTGATGGTTTGATTTTAGTATTAAACAGTGATATGTAAAATTTATTTGATTTTAATCATAAAAGTACAACAAATTAAAATATTGATATATTGATCATAAATTATTTGATTATATATAATTTATAGGAATTTTTAATATTATTAATAAAAACACTTCAAATTTTAAATGAAATGATGCTCTAAAATAACCAAAATTCCATAAAAAGTCTATACTAAATGTTAAGCTTCTTCTTCACACTATATGTTCAAATTATCTATTATTATCAGTGATGATAAACTTCTCCACATTATTATAAATAATTAATAGTCATCAAAATGAATTGACTAGGTTAATAGCCCAATTATAATACAAGATTAAATCAGGGATTTAAAATAAAAAAATGATCTTCATTATTAAAAAATGGGCTATGGGATCAAACACGTCCCCCCCATAATGTATATTTTTCTTTTTTTAGTCTGATAGAGTTTTTAACGCTGAGTAATAGTAGCTAATAAACTATGAGTGTGCGATAAATAGTTTTCGAGATATGGCCCCATATAAGTTCACATTTTAT
>ARYC01000745.1:0-108438 GCA_000711775.1 Oxytricha trifallax | reverse complement strand
CAAGGAGGATTTGCATCGCTACCTGGTGCAGCAAGGTAATGAACTCATATTAGCTAATCTTGATTATATAGTTGGTTTGTTCCTGCCAACGATGGAAGGTACTAAAATTTCATTTTTAAGAGCCATACTCTGCGAAGAGAAGAAAGCATTGAAAACTTAAGATGTAAAGTTTGCAGAGATCCCATACTATCCAGAAATCTCAGTGACTAACTTATATGATGATGCTATGAATGACCCAGAGGTTTCGCTGTACTTGCCTACAAAGAAGCAGTTGTCAAATAAACTACCTGAAAGAAACTATTTCTTTGGCATTCTTGCAACAATTAAAGGTGATTACTTAGAAAGAAATTATTCAAGAATCTCATAAGAAAAGGTACAGCATCTCTTCAGAAGATAAAGAGAAACAAGGGATCAAGATAAGTGAGAGCTGGCTATCAGAGCTGCAAAAGCACCCTTATATTTCAAGTAAGATTTATAGTTTAACTCTTTATAAAAATCTGGTACTGGCATCTTCTTGATGAAGGAATAGAGCAAGCTTCACAGAGAGCGAAAGTCGCAGACAAAGTATGAAGTTAGCAAGAGACTTTATTCAAATATTTAGCCGCCAGAGTCAATGAACATAGATGCTGGAGCTGGCAGCAACAGAAGAAACCTTGGAGGAGGGAAGCAAGAAGTAGAAGAAAAGAAAGAGAAGCCAGCTCCCGCGAAAGAGTTTTAAATGTGACTTAAATATTCATTAACTTAACTACAAAACTTATTTATATACATTCACTCTCCCTTCTTTACACACTTTTATGCCAACTAATTATCAACTCTCTTGGCTGAGATTTTTATAAAATCGACTGTATCGATGGGTAGATCATGCATCAAGTGGTATAGCAGCAGCTTCTTGTAATGACCTTTTAATATACTCCAGTAGAACTCAATTCAATTAAACTATGGACTGTAAGGTACGCTTTACACTGGCTTTATTCTAAGTTATTCATAACTCTTCCTTGTTTCTTTTGTCTTTGTGAACTGAAAGATTATCAACAAACAGTATAATCTCTTATTCAGAGAAATTCTCTCTCAGCTGTTCTACAAACTTTATATACTGCTCTGTCTTAATAGAACGATTATGAATAACATAAGTTTCTAAGACAATATCCTCACTAATTCCTCCAAGAATTGCCATTGTTTATACCTTGATTTTCTAGTCATATACTTCTATTTTACTATCCCTCTTATACCAAGACTTCTAGATGAAAATGATGAAGGTAAACACAGCCTCGTCAGCATGAATAAACTTAATATTATTATATTAGGTTCTCTGCATTTAATTATAAATATAATTTAAGTTATTGTTGTAAAATGGCTGAATGAAATCAATTACTCTCTTGATACGATTTACACCTTTTTAAGAGATGCAATTTCGTTTATAATTGTTTGCAACAGACTATGCAGAGATCTTCAACTCTGAGAACTGGCGGTGAAACATAGCAGCTCGTTAATCGAGAGAGAAGTAAGCCCAATGCTTCAAAATTTTCTCATTAATAAGAAAGTTAATATGCTTCTATAAAAACTTTGGCTTCCTCTAAGGCATTGAATTCAGCTAATATTGCTTTAGTTATCTTGCTTTAAGGCAGTGATAGCAAACAGTTGATAGACTACGCTTTAAGAGCAGTGCAATTGACTTAGAATTAAGTACTGATTTGACTTATTCACTGTTTATATAACATCCATATCGCAGTTTAAACACTAAATCTATGTACTCTTCATCATAAATAGACCCCAAAAGCTTGAAATTTTATTTTCGCATATAATTAAGAACCCCAACCCCTAACAAATTCCCTACAAATCAAAGCACTTATAAACCTCATTAAGGGGTTTTGGGGTTTTGATTGTCAAGCCTATAAAACTAAACAAACAAGATAAGGCTTATATATATTAGAAATTATTACTTTTAAAGCCAGAAACCTCATCAAAAAAAGAACTACAGCTTTCAAAAGATTACCAAATCTATCTAGCTAAACCCCAATTCTAAGAAGAAACTCAAGTGACATTGTTCACATATGGACTCAACAACAATTAAAAATTAATGGACTTTGTCTGTTAACAATAAGCTCATAAAACCCTAACTGAATGAACCAAAATAAACTAAAACCAGATAACACTAACAATAAGAAAGTTAATAAAGCTCAATAATCATTGCTAAATTCAGTAATCTCTATGGTGTAAAAATTATGAAAATAAGGTGGTTGTCTTAAATTATACTTTTTAATAAAAACAAATTTAATTAAGACTAAAAAAGTTAAGAGTGATTAAGAATATTTTAAATGTGGAAATATTTTTTTAGAAGTAGTGTATGGGGATTGTTAAAGATTGAAGTATTTTCATTATAATTATTTTAAATATGCAATTCTTGAATAATATATAGATAGAAGTGCTATTAAAAATCAACTTACAAGTTAAAGCAATTTCTGATTTTAGAAATTTTAATTTATCAATATATAGTATTGATCTTAAGATCTATAAAATGTCCGGTAATTGTCCGGTCCGTACATTTAGATCACTTAATAAAGGGGTTTTGGGGTTTAGAAAATTTTAAAGATTCTTCTCTTTCAGTATATTTACTAGAATAGATTAATATGTCTTATTAGGACTTTGTTTAGATAACAAGTTTTGGCTGTCTTTAAATCTTTTAGAGTAAATAATTTTTAAGCTAATCATAAGGTATCAGATTTTGCTGAAATGCTGATAGTTTTTAGAGTTTTATTCATATTTTTTTCGAAACTTCACTGATGCTTAAAGGATCTGAAATAAATTTCAGTGGTTTACTCTCTGAGGTTATTAAGATTCATCCAAAGACTCTGATCATTCTCAATGATGAAGGAATCAATGATTTTAATAAGAACTTTTGAGTATTTCTAATCTTCTTTGATTTTCTTTGCTTGTACTATCAGCTTCTCTTGAGATTCGATGCTCACATAAAAATCCTTGCAAATGTATGTGGAGATGAATATGCAAGCACAAGCATAGGGATCGATTGAGGCACCCCCCTCAGTAAATTAATAAATTAGCCTTCTTGAGGCATAAATGGAATGTCCTCAGAAAAGCTAAATAACCATATTTTCGAATGCAGTCTTGCTTTTTCAAAGTTTTCGATCCTGATTTCAAGAGGATCCAGATCTATAACAAGATACTCAGGATTCAAAATCCTATATGCGAATTCGAGACTGTGTAGTTCTTTGAGACCATTTAAGATCTCGAGACATAATTATTTGGCCTTTCTTAAGTGGAAGTTAAAGCGCAAAAGTCATAATTATTGTACACGAAGACTTAGTAAGCTAATCCTAAATGATCTTCTCCCTTTACTAGAGCTATTACGTTTTGGAATCCCAGATCCTTGGCTTTCTTGTTTATACCATACTCGTTGCTGAGATTTATTTGCAAATGCTGCTCATCTAAGAATCGTAATTCACTGTAGAGTCTGTAGTAGGTTTACTTGAAAGATAACGTTCCACAGAAATGAGTCCTCATAGGTTTTTTATTTGATAGGACTTTGGTTTTAAGCAATAAATCTGAGATTGGGAAAACTTGGAATCATCAATTTTGGTTCTAGGTCGAAAGATTTTACAAAGTCAAGATTGTAGTTTGATCCTTTATCCTCAATTTCGTTTTGTTATAAATGGATCACAGTCATGCTTTTTCTCATCTGATGCCTCAAATATCAAACTTGCTTTCCTTGATCCTGAGGTAAGTAATTGATTAACTTGCTTTTCTTATAGTGTATTTTGCTCTTTTTAATTTTGCTAGGTGAATCTATGCTTTGGATCATTTTCAGAAGAGCTTCTTAGATGAGAGCTATTCCTTTTTTTAAGATTTCTTTTAAAAGTTGAGCATATTTAGTACCCTTATTAAAACAAAATAATAAGAAATAATTATATAATAAAATTTTAGCCACAATCCTAAATTAATTAAAAGACTTTAAGAATCTCAGAGTTAAATAAAATCTTAAGAATTATTAATAAAATCTTAAACTTTTCAGATTAATTTGGAATTTCAGAAAACTTTAAAGTAATTTCAGATAGTCAAAATTAAAAAAATCTTGCTAAAGAAATAATTTATTCAAAAAACATTACAAGTCAAGATTAGCTTAAACAAATCCTTAAAAATTAAAGCTAAACTAAATATTTTGAAATTTAAGTGAAATGATTAAACAAAATTAAATTTGCTACTAATAAACATAAGGTGTTCTGCTTATTAAGTCCTATATTTAATCTTAATCCTTTTTGTCCTTATCCCTCATTCTCTTAGCTTCCCACCCAAACAATACTCAACCAGTTCTCCTATTTAACCATCTACTTTAGACATCAATAAAAGCACCACCAGGACACAACTGTTCTATCATTTCGTAAATCTACTTGGGCTTTCTGAGAAGCTGTTCTACTAAGCTCAATAAAACCATTCTTAACTTTTTGTAAATTGAATCGCTGTTCAAGGTATTCCATATTTCCCTTAACGCCAACTACGCATTCTATAACACTGTGTGAGAAGTATCTTCCAAGCCCGTGTATAAAACTCTTCCCATCATCAGACTAAAACCATTCAACATAAGAGACGATTTTATATCCTCGACCCACCAGATAAGTCTCACACTAATTTCTCATAGCATTAGTAGTCCACAAGAAAACAAATCCTTTATCTTGAATGAGTTCGATTGGAGTTGAAAGTATTTCAGTAATAGTCATACAGTGTAGGACAGATTTAGTCCAGTTTTGGGATGTGGTGGGTCAGACATGATAACGTCAAATAATTTACCATTAAATTTTTCTTTAGCCCACTTTCTGAGCTTTATCCATTCTCCATTGTCTGAGAGGTCTGCTTCAAATGCGTCTATTTATGGATTTTTATGTTGCTTCTATTTTTAGTGATACACCAAATCTGCTTTGTGAGAGTATCTCTTGCCGCATTCACACATATGTTATTTTTTGGCAACTGCCACTGCCTTTTGCTTTTTATGGTGTCTTCTAATATGAGTATACACGTTTGCCTTCTTAAATCTTTTGTCTTTTTACTTGCTGCTACTGTAGTATGGGCACTTAAGTTTACCATCAATTCCTTTCAGTATCTATCTTGACACTCTTATTATTCATTCCTGAGTTATTGGGTAGTATAAAACTAAATAGTTATTAAGTAATTATATATAATTATATTTATTTACTTTTTATTCATAACTGTCAGATTACTGAAATTAGAATGACTAATTCCTGAATATTGGCCTTCTAATAATTAAAGACATGATGACTAATTCCAGAAAAATGGTTGACTAATTCCTAAATGATTATTTTTAATTTATTATAAGTAAATAATTTATTTAATTATACCCAAATATTTTACCCTATTAACTTTTTATTTATCAAATTTCTCAATAACTTTAAATACCAAATAAATTATAGAATATATATTCGCTTTAAAATTTTTGAAATTAAAAAGAATAATACAAGAGTATGAACTTCATCAAATTTAAATTATTTAAAATTTAGATCTAATTTTCGAAGTTTAATCACTGATTGATTATCTTTTTGAATCTTCTATATTTTATATGTAATTATTAAATAAACTCAATTCATTATATTCAAACAAAGCCTTTGCTAACCTATTTAGGTTCATTATAGTTTATAATTTGTAAGAATTTGATTTCAAATTATTCCTCCTTCCTATTTTTAATATGAATTGTTTTGTTTTAATTAATTTAATAGGGATTCATATTTATTACATATTCAAAGCCTTAATTGAATTTTTTAAACTTCTTACAAAGCAAGACTTTGCCGCCCAGTCTAAGTTAATATTAGAAATATCTATTCCTAGTTATTTTTAAAATTTAAGCTAGTCCTCTTGATGATTTTTATAACTGTTTTGCCTTTTAATGAATGAATGAAACTTTTCAACAGGGGAAAGATTAAATTAGAAAGGGCCTAAATACATTATAGGGATCTAAAGGAGTCTAAATCTTCTTGTTATGTATAAAATCTTGTGGTACGAAGCGTTTTCAAGCAGGAATATTGTGCCGTATCTTCAATTTTAACTGTAATGTCTAGTCTTTTCCCCTGATAAGAATAAAATTGTAGAAGGTTTCACTATTGGTTTTTCTAACGTTTAGCTAAAACAGTAAGGTATTATCACTCCCAATAGCAGGGATTATATTTACTCCATATATTCTTATCAGCCATTCTGAATAGTTTCTTTTGCTTTTTTGCTCCAGCTTTTGTATAATATAACTACTATTAATGGCTGCTCTCATCGATATTTATTATGGTTTTTTAAGATATAACTTGTTCAATGTAAAACTTTGCTGCAATTTATCTATATATCAAAGAGCAAATCTTTTTGTTCTTGTATCTATCTAATAAGCATTCTTGTATGTAAAACTATGCTATTCTTTTACAATTTTTTTTTTGTTGACTAAGATACAATGCATTAAAAAAATTTCACTTTTAATTTTTCTCTGTAATTCTCTAATTGATTTCAATTAGTCTCCTGATTTCAGAGTTTGCTATACTATCACATCATTGAACTTGATAAATCCTGAGCCTTCAAATTCGAAATTTTCATTTGCTACTTCGAATAAAGACCTAGAGTTCAGTAGAGTTTTTTACTTTGCTAGTATTAGGATAGCCTTAGTCTATTTGTTAAGTTTGATTTTTTACAATTATTTATGTGTAAAAATAAAGGGCCTTTAATTCTCTCAGTTTCTACTATTAAAAGCTTGAATCTTTTTGTTTCTTATGCCACTTATTCTAAATGAAATGAATTTAATTTATTAATCATATGAATTAAAACTTACACGATTTGATTCTCAGTATAAATAAGCCTGAAAATTCACGATGTTTGCCTCAATCTTTTATTCTTCAGCTTTGATAATTGCTTTTTTGTTTTACTATTAAATTGGTTCCTATTTTTTTAAAAAAGTCTTCCACTTATTATTAAAGGAATTGTGTTTCTTAATTTTCTAAAGACATATTTTTGCTTTCTTCAAGATTCTTTTTATTCACAATTTTTCTTGGATCCAAAACCACGCTCAAGTATTGATTACTGCTGATTTTTCTGATACAGTTTTACTCTAAGCTTGCTATTGACCCTCTAGTTACCTTTTAAGTTTCTATGTAATTTGGACTTAAAACCTTTTAATAAATTACCCCAGTTGATCGACCTCATGCTGATGTATTTTCTTCTGCATTAATTTCATGGTATTAAAGGGTTGGACTCTAAGGTAATAAATCTTCATCACTCTTACTACAAGATTCGGCCATGAAGTAATTTCTTATATAATTTTAGTGTAACTATGAATTATTCATATTTTGCCTCTATTTAAGTAAAGTCAATTCATTTTAGTCAAGATTTGTTCTTTTAAATATTTTTAAGTTTTTGCTAAATGTACTTACATCTTTTTCTAGAAGAATAAATTAATAAAATAATAATTAATATACAATAAACTTTATCTTAAGGCTAAACATTGTTAATAATTATTAAAACAAGAAAAAAGCTATGGATCATAATAATTAGCTTCAACAAATTCACGTTAATAAAATAAGAGAAAAAATAGGGAGCAAAAAAGAATTATATGACTTTTTTATGTTAAGAATGTGGGGCTTACCTATAAATGGAAAATTGTACAAACATCTATTTCTTTAGAAGTATATTAACTGGTGAGAAAGATGTAAGCTTTATTGAGTTAATGCTTAATTGTATTTGAAAAGATGTGATGTTGTTGTGGCAGCTGTGCCATAAATTGAGGGACTCCCAGGAGACAATTTCCTTGAATATGCTATATAGAAGTCTTCCTTGTAGAGATACATACCCGACCAGTGTGACTGGCTCCATCTTGATAAAAATGGATCACAGACGTCTTACTTTCGCTTGACACTCAATGAATAAACGAAATGATATTACAAGCAAAATAAGATAGAAGATAAAGACTTGACTAGTCTTAACACTCATTAGTGCACATGAAGCCAGAGTTCATACAAACTCTGGACGGTTCTCTCAACTATAGTGGTAAATTATCATTTTCCTTAATTATTTTTATTGCATAAAGGGATCAGATCATCTGATTAAGCAAAGCACAAAAAGAAAAGCTAGACAACATATTCAGGAAGAGGCATAAATGCAACATCCAGACAGCAATTCTTTAAAGAGGAAATTTCTGGACAAAAATAAGAGAGTCAGAGATGAAATGAGCATGATGAAAAACTAAATAGATGACCTTCTCAACTATATATCCCTAGTCATGTAATTACATGAGCAATGAGTCATTGATGGCGATGGCAAGGTTTAGGGAAATTAACCTATTTAACTGAATACTGAGTTTATGATATGAAAATTTTAATTTAGTCAAATTAAGTTAAAACTTTTAACACTTTGAAATTAACTGTTTTCAATATCACTTTTTAAGTTTATAGACTTTTATTAAAAAATAATGCTGATCATTTATATTTGTAAATATGATTAAAAAGATATCTTAACTTGGCTAAACTATTTATTTTATTTTAATGAGTAAATACTGATTAATTGCAATAAATTATTTTATTTATTAAAACAATTAACATAGTCAAATAATTTTATTATTACATTTAGTTTTATTTGTGTTATCACTAAGTAAGAGTCTGTTTAAATGTTATGTAATGAGGGTTTGTTAAAGCATATGATTATGATTGAAACTAGTTTCTAAGTAATTTTATATATTTATTTCCTATGAATTTTTTATATTTTTTTATACTTTGTTTGAGTTTACAGAGTTTTTTTTTACACTTTCTTATAAAACTTAATTAAACATGCTTATTTAGAAATTTTAAAAGGAAATTTAAAGTTAAATTCTAATAAGGCTTAATGAATTAGAATAAAAAGAATTCTAGAATAAAATAGGAATTCCTCAAGATGAGACTACTAAAAATAATTGTTGCCAAAATTAACAATAACAAATGCAATTTAAGTCAGCGAAAAATCAAGCTAATTGAAATAAAAGAAAGAATAAGAAAAAAATAAAGCAAAAAGCTTAGAAATACAAAAAGAGTATAAAAAGTGAATCGGATAAGGAGTAATCTAATTATACTGCTCAAGTTTTCAACGATGAGTAGTAGTAGGATTTGAAAAATTAAGAATAAAAAACTAAGATCATGACATGCTTAAAATAATAGGACATACTTGGGAAAAAGACTTATAAGGATGTTAAGATCTAACTTCAAAAGAAATTCTCAAAGGAAGTACTGCAAGTGCAAGAAATTGGCTAATGACAACCTTGAATTCAAGATAAATCAAGTCTAAATGAAATAAACCCTTAAAATTGACTACTAAAAAATAGGGGTAAGAGTTGAAAGTCAAAAAAGTAAGCGATATAAACATAAGAAACAACGTAGACCATACACCTGATTCAGTATCCAAAAGTTTTTAAGACCAAATTCAAATTGATAATAATGTTAACTCAGGACTTTAGATATTGTATTTGAATAGCTGCAAACAAGCAGTGAAGAATTTTAGAGTTAATCCGATACAACCTTTCCCGAATAGAACTAGATAGAGCATGTAATAAGCAAATAATTTACAGGCTTAACAAATGAAGCAATTAAAGCTATGAAGGAATAGTTTCTAGCTTTAATGCCAGAAATGGTAGGCACTCAACTTGATGACAAGATAAATTAACAAACTTAATAATAGGACTAATAAATAAGGAACCTATAGAATAAAATTAACCAAATAGACATTTTAATTATCGAGCAACTTGTCGTGGATGGAAAAGAGGAAATCTAACACGCCTTTTAGATTCTTGTATCTGATATTAAAAATCTATCCCCTACTATTCCCTCTTTCAGGTGACGGTTAAAATTTTTCTTGCAGCTTTTCTAACTTTAACTGATTGAAACTATTGAATTCGTGCTTGGTACTTTTATCACAATTCTATCTAGATTTAGAGATAATTCTGTTTAGAATTTTTGGGTGCCTTTTAGTGCTTCCTGAACTAGTTTTTGTGGAGGAAAATGAATCAAAAAGCATTTATAGAACAATGTTCTGAACTCAGTTAGATATAGGCTAATTCCAAATGAATTTTGACAATCTACGTTGAAACAGCTGAAGACATTGAAGATGAAGAAGACTCTAGTCACCTCCAATAAAAATTTTAACCGTCATCTGAAAGAGGGATTGGCGTGGCCTCATAGGAAGCATTGGCTAATCATGTTAAAAGATTTACGGAATTGCATAATAATTTGAAAAAGCAAATTGAAGATAATCAGACCCAATTTGAAAATCTAAGAGTAAGTTAAAATAATATTCAAAACTAAATAACTGAACAATAAAAAGTTATAGAAGATAAGTAAAAAAACTAATAACTGAATTCTAAAAGAATTTTATAGTAAGTCAATTCTATCTGTTCTGAGCAGTTAAAATAAGTGAACAAAAATTTTGAAATAATTAAGAATAACATCAAACAAGCTAATAGTAGAATAATTACTATTGAAAAAAACTGAGTAAAAAATAGTGTGGAATAATTAAATAGTTAGAGTTAATAAAATAGACAATAAAAAAAACTAAATCTAATTGAATAAAAACAAGGTACACCGGCTAATTTGCAAATGTCCAAATGATAAGCTGTCTAAACAATATGTAGATACAACATTTCGGATGAATCAGTAAAAATTGTTGAGATTGCAGAAGATTCTTTTTGTTTGTTAATGTAACCTAGAAATTCATGTTGATATAAGAAAATAATAATATTTTATTACTTAGTATATAACATTACCTTATAACTTTTCTACTCTAAATTATATAAATCGCATATTTTATAATCGAATACTTCAAAATGGGAATTAAAATACACTCTAGAATAGATTAAAATTAATTGATCCCAGTTTAATTAATAATTTAAAAATAAAATAATCTGGACTATTTAATATGGAACTGTAAATGAGCTAATCAAGATTTGTATAAAGCGAGGAACTTACCAGCAGATTCAGATCAAAGGAAGATTTATCCAAATATTTGACAGTACATTGTAAGTTTATCAGTACTCATAATATTTTTATGAGTGAATTTATATTTACCTCCTTATCAAGCAACTAGGATCGCATTCTTAAGATCCATCTTAGGTAGTTGGAAAGAACCCTGAGATCTGATTTGGTCTAAATTAATAAGATCCCACATTTTTAAGAATTGTCTGTCAAAAATCTTTACCCAGATGTAATAAAAGATGAGCAAGTAAGTATGTATCTCCCTACTCTTGAGATGAACTCAGGATAGCTGCCTGAGAGGATGCTCTTCTTTACTTTCCTGGGAACAATAAAGAATTAATACTTGGGATCAGTGATCGATCATGCTCATCAAGTAAAATACAATGAAGGAGCACAATCTGAGGAAGCAAATGGGATTGAGATTACAAATGACTTGTTCGACTAATTGATTAAGATCCGTTTATCTCGAGTAACTATTTGTTGTATTAATTTTATAGGAAAACCTGGGAAGGGAATCTAGAAACCAAAATTGGGGAGAAGAAAATCTCAAAAATAGTCTTTTGAGATCAGATAGAGATTGACAGTTCTAATCCGACAAAATCCATTCATAAATGAAGAGTCGAGGAATTTGACAAAACGCTAGAGATTCAGTCAAAATAGAAAAAAATAGTCAATTTAAAAATTCATAAAATACAAAAATAAATATAAATAAATTACTTTCAAAACATTATTATAATTATTTTTAATAAATTTGTTTGATTTATATATTATTATATTTAAAATGGGCTCAAGTGATAAATATTATATTTTTACTACTTGAGCCCATTTTTAATATATTTAAAATTAAAAATTTTTATTTTATTTGTTTTATTTTAAATTTATTTTTATTTATTAAATTACTTTATTATTAATATGAAATGAAGTTTATTCACTGTTTTATATATTAATGAAATAATTAATTTTATACATTGAAAACTTTAAATTTTAAAGATTTGTTACTTTTATTAGTAAATTATTTGATAATTATTTATGTTTTTTCTTATGAATAAATTAAACTTCATTTAGGTTAAAAACAAACTTAATTTCTATAATTCAAAATATATAAACTTATTTTAAAATATAAATAAGAAATTTTAATATAAAAGACAGGCTACATTAGCAAAAATAAATGAGTTTTAATAATTAAATTCACAATATTATATAATTTTATTGTTTATACTGTAGATTTCTAATAAATATATTAAAAAAATGTTTTTAGTATATATATTATAAATTCCTTTATATTTAAGGATTTGTATATTCACGATTTTTTTACTATTTTGACTGATTGGCTGATCGATCTTTGCAAATTATAAACTTTTAAGAACGGACCCCAACAAAGAATGCGATGGACTAAAATTGAATAAAATTAATTTATTCAATTCCTAAGAATATTCTCTAACCCTTATTTAACTTAATTTTTGGGGGGGAAGTTTCCTACCCCAAAATTTTATATGCACCCAAGGGGGGAAGTTTCCTGCCCCATACATAAAAATATGTAATTTTTATAATTTTCAAAGAATCTTAATCATCAATTATGATGTAATTTTTTTAAAATTTAGCTTCAAATATCATTTCTACCTTGATAATCAATTTAAAATTCAATGAAAATTGCATTAATTATTTAAAAAAAAAACACTTATTTTAGCCTTGTCAGTAATAAATAATTTGATAAATTATAATTATGTACCTTGAAGATTATATAATAATAAATGTTGTATAGTACATGGTTATTGAAATTGAAATTTATTTGTTTCTATTAAATTTATTGCAAAAAACATAAAATTTAATGTTGGGGGCAGGAAACTTCCCTCCCTTAATTTTATATAAAAACTTTTCTAAACCTAATAAATTGACATTATGATACATTCTTTTTGGTTCATACGTTCATTCTCTGCCAATCTCCTGATAATTTCCTTTTTGTAGTTCTGCTTAATATTGAAGAATGTACTCTCTATTCCATTAAATTAAGGTGTATATGGAACGTTATAGATTGTGATAAATCCTAAATCATCTATGCATGATCTTGTCGCTCTACTTATGTGCACGGAAAGATTATCCATGAATACTGCCATTTTCTGGCTAGGAAATATTTACCTTATCTCAGTAAGGAATTGAATAAATTCCAGTTTCGAACTGACATTTTATAAATCCTGAAATGTATCAGTCCTTAATCTTAAGCGACACCTGCAATTAAAGCATAATACTTCATCTCGAATTTCCATCCTTGACAAAGGGATGCTTGTATTTTGATACCCAAGGGCGTTTTAACTAAGTCTAGGGAGAAAACATTGTCACATCTACAAATATAATCTTATATCCCAAAGCTTATTCCATGCACACTTTAGTTTTCATTTCGCAAAGAAGATTTTATAGCTTAGCTAAATTAATGGTAAGGTAAAAATATCGTTTTAATAGTCAATTTGAAAATTAATAATATGATATAAGTAGTATATAATAAAGATCTGTGTTTTTTATAAGCAGTATTATGATAAATTAGTACGATATTAGATTCTGTAATGGTGGACCTCCCTCTTTGTGCGATTTGTAAAGTACATTGTATACAGAACATCTCAAACAAATAGTGATTTCGTGCTCTTAAGTATGTGTTTCCGCAGGTAAGCTGATATCTGTATGATTTAAGTAGATTCCGTGAGATTTTGTTGCATCTGCGCTTATTGAGTCTCTTACTGTTAAACTACCGTCCACTGTATCTCTATTAACAACCTGTAGAAAACACTTACTTTTAAGGAAAATATTTTTAAAATAGGGTGATAGTAGGAAAAACAGATGAATGAAGAATCAGGTCTTGCCAAGACTTAAATAAGTTCAGCTAAAAATTAATTCTACTTATAGAAAAATTACAAGCCAAAACCTTTTTAAGTCTTGGCAAGACCTGATTCTTCATTCATCTGTTTTTCCTACTATCACCCTATTTTAAAAATATTTTCCTTAAAAGTAAGTGTTTTCTACAGGTTGTTAATAGAGATACAGTGGACGGTAGTTTAACAGTAAGAGACTCAATAAGCGCAGATGCAACAAAATCTCACGGAATCTACTTAAATCATACAGATATCAGCTTACCTGCGGAAACACATACTTAAGAGCACGAAATCACTATTTGTTTGAGATGTTCTGTATACAATGTACTTTACAAATCGCACAAAGAGGGAGGTCCACCATTACAGAATCTAATATCGTACTAATTTATCATAATACTGCTTATAAAAAACACAGATCTTTATTATATACTACTTATATCAGATATTTTTATTATCAGTTCTTTTAACTATTTTGGTAGTCTTGTACTTGATCCCAAACATTCAATAAATCTTTTGGGATTTAGAATATCTTTTAATTTTTTTATTTAGTGGTTCTACCTGGTAAGACGACAGGTGCAGGTGGACTGGAGATTCGTTAGACAACAGAGAGAGGAGACTTAGAAGACTTTAACGATACTGATGATGAAGATAAAGACGATGAAGAAGATTAAACTATATTAGAGAGATTTCCATTTTTAATTAGTATAATAAGTTTTAGTTTTAAAGGTTAATACAATAATTATTAATTTAAAGTTTTCATATTGTATATCATGATTCTAATAACATTAACAGATAATAACAAGGCCTGCATCAGTATCTCGGCTGACTACCTTGATTACATAAAAATGCGGAGATTTATGTGAAATGCTTACAAAAACTTGCATATTTTCTCGAATCTGACTTCTTTCAAATGATTGCGACAAGAATGAAAGAACAATTGAGATAAAAACAACGAAAAATCTCAATTAAAGTATAAAACTTTGACCACAAATTCAAAGTTAATTGAGAAAATGTTCAAATGCTGAACTTCATAAGATGAGGTAAGATATGTGGAATAAGATGCGGATTCAGATAGAAAAGACAGCAACAAAAAGTAAAAGGAGGAAAAAGAAGAAGATGAACAGAGACTCAGCAACAAAGGAAATCACAATTTCCAAACAAATGGGCTTGACCCTTAAATATTAACATATATGGAAGATCGGGGGTCCCAGAGACTACGATGCGATCAGATTTTATTATTATTAATAATTGAAGCATATTTTATAAGAGAATTCAATCAATTCTCAAAAATAAACATTCATAATTATAATTAAAGTTTTCTTCATTAAATTAAGAGATAAATAAATATAATTACTGAAGTATTAGTAGTTCTTAAACACTTTTTATTATGAATAAATACTTTTTACTCTTAAAGAATCTAAACATAATTTAAATTTTCTTTCAGAGTATATAAAACAATGGTATTAATAAATAATTATTAAAATATTATCTCCTAATTTATATTGAATAAGAAATATTAAATTGTTTAATCAAATTTAGTTTAAATTATGAGAAATATAAATAAATGATAATTCTTTCAAATCTATAATATTATTTTCCTTGCTGCTTTGTTATGGATTCTTCCTCTTTCACGTTGTATGTCGATATCTTTCTCCTTCTACCATTGAAGTTCCCTTCTATCTCTGTCTGGTTCGTCAATCTTTGCTTTACTATATTTTCTATTGAGTACTGCTTTAATCTTTGGTGATTTTAAGATGAATTTCAGTTTTGGGGTTCCCGATCTTCGAACATAGTTTAGCTGAGTAGATAACTTTCCATTCTGCTTAATTATCTTCTTTGATATGTCTCTGAATATAATCTATCCACGTTTACTCCACTTTCTATATTTGTTTCATATTACAAAAATAGCTTTAATTTTTAAATTTATAATGTTTATTGTCATAACTTTAAGGTAGCTAATGACATTTTAAAATAAACTAAGATATCAATATATTTTTTCGATGACAGCAGCTTGTGGCAATATATAAACAGATATTGGACATTATTTTATAGAGCAAGGTCAACTTTTGTCCACGAAACCTATTTATTAGTAGTTATATCATAAAGTCGGTAATATTATATAATCGCCTAAGTTATATAATGAATATAACTTAGGCGATTATACTTTCATTTTTATTACTCTTATATTGTTTTTAAAGAGTTTAAGATATGGTTTTATAAATTAATAATAAATTAATTTAATAAAATTTATCTTCAATCAAATAATGTAACAATTATAAGTCCCAAATTATTTATATATTTTATTAATTGTAAATTAAACTTAATTTATTTATAAATAATTTAAAATTTTAATTTATATAGAATAGATTTATTAACACACTATCAATTTATAATACAAGCTATTTTATTTCCTTTATTTCATAACATCCAAAAATAAACTATAATATTAAATTAATGTTTCCATGTCTAGAGATTTATTGTTATTTTTTACTTGGCAATATTCAAGTAAAATTACCAATGCAAATATATGATTGAAATACATATTTATCATATATGTATATAAGTAACACTTCTTATCTATTGCTTAACATTAATCTTAGTAATTTGTTTTGGGGTTTTGAAGAATTTTATGCATATTAAATGGCAAATTTGTAGCAATTTGATGTTAATTTCTTGGTTATTATCATGTAAACATTAAATTCAAGCATTTTTTTAATTTATCATTATGCCTTGAAAGTAAGTGGTAATATCTCGTTATTGCAATATGTAATGACTTGCACTAATTAATAATATTATTGATTGTAAATTTAATGATATTTTGAAGATAATGAGGTGCTTAGAAGGATTTGTCAGAAACATATGTATGCTCAAGGAAGAAATATTTTTAAGTTAAGCGAACAAATTAAACAAATGCATTAGTAAATAAAGTATAATTCAGTGAATAAATTTTTAAAGAAATGGACAGGTTGTAACTGCATATTAGAAAATCCATTTTTTAAGGAAAATTCCACAATTTGCAATTAAACATTTCCGAAAATTCAAACTTTTTTACAAAATTTTAGTTTAATAACAAAGTCATGAAAATATTAAAATTAAAGCAAATCAAAACAAAATTATAATTATAAAAACATCGATAAGATGTTTCTTTTTATTAAAGATGTTGATTGATGATTTTAAGAAAATGAATGGATCTTATGTAATAACCTATTTTCAAAATATTTAATTATGCTTCTGGATATAATGCTACAAAATAATAAAATTGTTGACGTTAACGAGGTGCTCTTTAAACCTTATCTAATAAAAAAGCATACATGATCTAGCCCAATAAAATCAAGTACTTCTATAAATTAAGCTTAAAATTGAAGATTTTCAACCGTATCTTAGACAATCATGTAATCCTGATAAAAGTTTAAGAATCTATCAACCAAGGCGATATCCCTGTCATGATTGAATATCTTCAATACTTAAATTTATAATAAGTTATTAAAATATTTGGGTGAACTTAAGAGATCACCACAGCAAGCTATTAGGAGATAAGATAATAAATATTGTCGAAACAGAAACTCCCAGGAATTCCTATGTCAAGTTCAATTTAGGGAGTAACCAAAATAGTGGCAATTGTTATATTTCTGATGATTTTAAGCTTAAGAAATTGGGGTTTGACTTTTCAATAGTTTTTGTGATTGAAGTAGTTGTTGTAGTATTTTTAGTTTTTGTTTTAGAGGGTGTATCTAATTTTTACAAAGTTTTACTCATACATATTGTTTTAACACTGATGTTTAGAGTTCATATTTTTTGACACAACGTTTCCCATTTTGTAGGTTAAATAAATCAATTTCTAATTAAAATTAATATTTAATTCTAATGTTGAAATATTACAATTAAAGGTGCTTGCTTAATGTCTGATACTTGTCAGAATAAGCGGATTTTTCGAAAATATAAAAGTTTTTACATGCGTCAAATAAAAGTAAACTTCTCAGCAGATCAAATTTAAGCATTCAGGAGTATATAAGTCTAAAATGCGAAAAGTATTATAAATTGGAATAATATAAGTTGATTTTTAAACTAATAAAACTAAGACTTAACTCATTAATATGCACACTTATATTTGTTCATTTCATAGAATCATTTTCAGGTCTTGTATTTGTCTTAGATTCTTAAACCATGATAGTGAATAATAAACTTGTTATTAAAATAATATTTTTAATAAAATTGGGAAGTTTACATAATTAGAGTAAAAAAAAAGATGATATAAAAATTTAATAAAAATGAAAATCTATATCTTTACAAAAGCATTAAACCACATCATCGTAAAAATGAATAAAAAATATGAAAAAAATTGAAATTAAATTTAGAATAAATATATTTAATCAAAATGTTCATGTAATTGATTAGTTTTAAAATTAAAGTTTATATAAAGCTCTTTAAATTAAGTGATAGTAGATATTTAAATAAATATATTTGAAGATTATATTTAATACAACTCCAATTAAATAATTAAAAAACTTAAATTGGTTTATAAATGAGAATATTATTTCAACTGTACTGTTTATTTTCAATTGATTTTATTAATATTATTTCTGAAGTTAAAATTAATTAAAGTTACTTACTCTTTATTAGTGATTTATTTATTTATTAATGGGATTGCATCTCTCAGTATGTATAAAGGATCTTCCTTGTTTATTTTATAGTTTTAATTCAAGTTTTGGTTTTAATTTTCTATATATATTCTATCTTCATACATGATTGATACAATCAACTATCAGTTTAGTTTGAATTCTCACAGGAGGATGGACATTGGGATTAATGATAAAGCTAATTTTCTCTATGCTGTTAATCGTGGGCATGGCCATTCATTTAGTTGTGCAAACGATGTCTGAGGCTTCGACCTGCGAATAAAAATAATTATCTCTTTTAATGTTGTCAAATTATGTCCATTTGTGGAGATGACTAGATTTGTCAAAGATGTACTTAATAACAATGTTAGAATACTGAGTTAAATATTTTTTAAAACATGTGGACAGATTATCTCGTTTTATTGATCTATTGATTGGCATATTCTTGAATCTTTGGACTAAACCTTAATATTTTCTCATCATTACATTCAAATATTTTCAGGTTATTTCACAAAGACATTCCATCAGCTTAATAAGAGTTACGGATCTAAGATTGTTGTTTTAGGATCTTATTGGATTATAGTTTTGGTGTTCTTGCTTTAGATTATTTTTAAGATTACCAAGAGATACAAATACTCAGTATAGCTGTAATGTTTGTTATACCAACAAATAAAAATTGACAAATGTTCGTGAATGAATGGTTATCTCTTTAATTCTAATAATCTTAAGAATTCTGTTTAGGTAGTCAATTTTAATTGCTAAATTTTAGTGTATATTTTAATCTGATTAATGTCATTTACTACATAATTTATATGTTGATTCATAGTGTTTATGAAATTTGGCGTGTTTGTTCATTCAAAACCCCAAACCCCTTAATGAGGTTTACAATTGCTTTGATTTATAGGGAATTTGTTTGGGTTTGGGTTATTCATAGGTTTAAATGCGAAATTTATAGTAAATGTATTTAATTTAATCACTCAAAATGCACTTTTGGATCATGTGGTAGAGGCCTGAAGTTTATCTTACTTAACCACAACTCTATCTGCTCTATTGATATGTCTGATCTTGAGTTTGGTTTTATTATTATTGACTCTGCCATTTGTTTCATTGATTGAGATACTCTTGTTTTGTCAATAAATTGCTTTATTCTTTGTTTGGCATCCTTCTCGCACCTTATAGACTAGAGTAGTATTCATTGCGCGGCATATCGCACTCTATGATTATTGCTGCCATAGCCCACACATCCCATTGAAAGTCACCATCTCTCCAGTCTTCTCTTTCTGGATAATAGCCTGGAGTTCCCATAACACTTCCAAGCCTTGATACTTCCACTCTTAATGATCTGTTGAAATCAATAATTGTTACTGTCACGGGTGAAAAGTTCAAAATTATATTCTCAGGCTTGAGATCCCTGTGAACAAAGCCTAACTTATGAAGTTCTTTGATACCTTGAATAGCTTAGGTTGCTATTAATGCAAGCTATCTATGATTTCTTTGATCAGATATGAAATCTCTGAGTGTCATTTCAAAGATTTGTAGTCTGAAAGCTGAATGATCTTTGGCTAGGAGAACAGCATCTAGCTTTATTATGTATTTGCACTCTTTAAACATAGCCCGAATGAGTAATTAATACTCATTAGTAAACTTCATTTAATATTTATCATCACCAATGAGATAGTTGAAAGGATATACCTTGTAAGCATACTGATGATCCTTAATAACTTTCTTGTCATAGGAGTTCTCTAGAATAAGGTAGCTTTAGAGAGAAGTATTTAAATCAATCTATGCAAGTACTTGAATTTTCTTGTATTATATTTTAATCATGATTTTAGTGACTTCTGATGCTAAAAGGATGCGTGCAATCCTCACATACTCATATCCACTTACTTGTTTTAGCTCAGCAACTTAAAGAGGCTTTCTTGCTTTTCTTTTGTAGACCAACTTAAGTTGAGTGTCTTAATCTTCAACTTATATTTCTTTCTTGAGGGCTTTTAAAAGATGCTTTTTTAAGTCTCTTGTATGAGAGTATTGCTTATGGCACTCAAAGCAATCATACCTTCCATCAACTTTGTCATGCTTTAAGTATACAGTAGGCTTGGCTTCTTTATGGTCTTTCTTATGTCTGTACCAGCTTGATTTATGAGCAAAATCTCTCTCACACAGCTCACAAAAATAGACTTCAGCTTCTTCAGTTTGTATAGGAATTTCATTAATACCTTTCTCCTCCTCTCTGTCTCCCACACACTTGTTTGCCATTTATTTTCAATTATTAATTTCTATTTTTATAACAGAGATCTCAAGTGATAGCTTCGGTAGTTCTTTAAGAAAGTTTATCTCACAGCTATGACACTTTTTATTGCTGCCAAAGGTAAGTCTCATTTAGTTTGATGTAAGGGCTGTTGTTTTTGGTAAGATGTTAACGCTCATAAAGAAATTTGAATTTAAAATTATAAAGCTGCCTCTATTACTGAGAGTTTATATGAAAGCTTTGCAAGCCAACAAGTTTCAAGGGAAGTTCTTAAAGTATTAGACAAGAAATATGAGTGTTTAGAGACGATCCAGCACTAAATATGGGTTAGGAAGTAACCATTTCTTTTTTCAATAATAAGTTGATTAAAGTATGTTCGGATTTAGAAGGTGCACCTAATTAAGTACTCACTGCATTAGGAGGTATTTTGTGATTTTATGATTAAATTTAGAGTGCTCCTAATTAATTACTAGCATTTTAGGAGCTGCTCCTAATTAAGTACGTATCAATTTAAATTTAAAAATATGAAACTATAACAGTAGAAATTGATATCAATCTCTCAAGTTGGCCCTTGGACGGATTGAGTTGGATGCCCAAAAATCAAAGCTTGAAACTATCTTGTCTATCTTTAAGGCTGGCTTAAGCCCCAGTATTAATTTCCATACAGCATTAAATAATAATAATAATCTCTCAAGTTTGAAACTAGTTCTCTAAACCTTCTCCATATCCTTCTTAGAGTTTGACCTGCTATAGGATGCTCATATTTAATATTAAGTTTTACAAAGGTATATTAAACTTAAATTTGAATATCATTTCTTAGATCTTTTGACAAGATAGAGTCAGGGGATGATGCAATGAAAAGACTGCAAGCACAAGAATTGATTAAAATGTTTAGAAGTAAGGAGGATTTGCATCGCTACCTGGTGCAGTAAGGTCATTAACTCATAATAACTCATATTGAATATGTAGTTGGTATTTTCCTGCCAACGATGGATACTAAAATTTCATTTCTAAGAGCAATACTCTGCGAAGAAAAGAAAACATTGAAAACTTAAGATGTGAAGTTTGCAGAGATTCCAAAATATCCTGAAATCTCAGTGACTAACTTATATGATGATGCAATTAATGACCCAGAGGTTAAGCTGTACCTGTCTACTAAGAAGCAGTTGTCAAATAAACTACCTGAAAGAAACTATTTCTTTGGCATTCTTGCAACAATTAAAGGTGATTACTTGAAAGAAATTATTCAAGAATCTCATAATAAAAGGTACAGCATCTCTTCAGAATATAAGGATAAACAGGGGATCAAGATAAGTAAGAGCTGGCTACCAGAGTTGCAGAAGCACCAATATATTTCAAGTAAGATTTCAAGCTTACATCTTTAGAAAAATCTGGTACTGGCATCTTCTTGATGAAGGAATAGAGCAAGCTTCAAAGAGAGTGAAAGTAGGAGAAAAATTATGAAGTTAGTAATAGAATTTATTCATATGTTCAGTCACCAGATTAAATGAACATAGATGCAGGAGGGAGCTGGCAGCAAGAGAAGAAACTTAGGAGGAGGGAATCAAGAAGAGAAGAAAGAAAGAGAAGCCAGCTGCCTTTAAAGAATTTTAAATGTGACTTATATATTCATTAACTTAACTACAAAACTTATTTATAAACATTCACTCTCCCTTCTTTAGCACACTTTTAAACCAATTAGTTAACTACTCTCTTCGCTGAGCTTTTAATAAAGTCTACTGTGTCGATAGGTAGGTCATGCATCAAGTGGAAGTTCACTTAAAGTAAAAGCACAATTAAAGTTTTTGTCTTTATTCATGAATCTACAGGGAATAGATTCCTATAAAAGAGAAGATCAAGAAACCCAGTGGAGTCTCTTAGAATTGAAGTCTAGAAGTAAGTTAAAATGAATAAAGCAGTCAAGAACTTTCCAGTCTCTGAGATCAATAAAATCATGGTTAAAATAGAGGCAATGAAGATTCCTATATTAAAAATTATTGACTAAGATTCTTGCCTAAAAAGCTACCTCACTCTAGAGGATAAATAGAGAAGAGAGTAATTACAGATGACTAATATGCTTACAAGATATATCCTTTCAATTACTTCCTTGCTGATTACAAGTTCCAAATGGAATTTGCTAATGAGTATTATGCTCTTTAAAAGGCAAAGTTAAATGAGTCCATACATATCATCTAGCTTGATGCTATTTTACTTGGTAAAGATCATGTAGCGTTCAGGCTTCCTATACTTGAAATGACTTACAGAGAATTCTTATCTGACAATAGATGTCAGAAATAAATTAACAAGATAGTATAGCAGAAAGTTGAGGGGATTGAAGAGCTTCACAAGCTAGGTTATGTTCATAGAGACTTAAAGCCAGAGAACATCATGATGAACTTTCAGCCTCTTAGAGTTTATATTATTGACTTCGACAGAGCTCAAAGAGTGCAAGCCTCTGCATAAGGAATTGTATACGGCACTCCTAGATATTTCCCAGAGAGAGAGAGGATTGGAGAGATGGAGACACTTAATGGGATATCCGAGCTCTAGCAGTAATAATAATAGAGAGCGAGCGACATGCCAAGAAACGATTACTTTAGCTGCAGAGGTGAAAGATATTCTAAGCAGAGAATCAAACAATATCTCGATAAAAATAGAATATATGGAGGTCTCAGAGAACTTGCATACTCTATAATATTTAAACCAAGCAATGAAAATGAAGAAACGTTAGATACAATCGACAACAACTTAGAAAGATAAAATTCAGAGAATTGTCGCATGACTCTAAGCTTTTTTTTGTGTGAAATATTTTAAAATCTCGCTTGTTATAGTCACTTAAATTACTCATATTTAAACATAAAACCCCTACATAAACCCTATTTAAACCCTAATAAAGTATGCACTAATAATCTCCTTTATCAATCAAAAACTCAATCAAACTACTGAAAGAGTTTTGGGGTTTTGATTCTATTCACATAACCTCCTTTCTTAGTATTTTTCAAGTACACGATTTGATCAACGACCCTAGATTTATTATTAATAAGTATAATTAAATTACCTGAAGCCTTTGTATCATAAGAATGCTATTTCCATTGTAAAATAACTTGAAACAGTCCACATAAAACAAAAACCTTGGTCTTGAAGATGTTCGATCTTCAAGTTAAATAAGTTCTGGATGAACTGAGTTTTATAATTTAAGAATTGTTTTTCTTATTTATTCTCAAAATCAAGAAGCCATGGATAGTCTATTTCATTTCCTGCGAATAACTCACCTCGAAGTTCAATTTATTTTTCTCCAACAATCTTAAGCGCATCCTTTTTGAAAACATCAGCTCTATTTCTAATTTGAGGAGTATCAAATTTTTAGTCAAGGTATTTATGCTGAAGTCTCTCTTTTTATTTCAAGAAATTAATAAACTAATTATAAATTTATTTTCTGTACTTTTCTTACTGTAGTCTCTTATTTTCAATTGCTTTGATATCAAGGTAAGATTATCGACCAATCTTTAGTTCTTAAGTTTCATAATAAGATTCTCTTGAAATTCTGAATTCGTTGAGGTATTTTTCAAAAGTTTCAATTTTAAAACATTTGTTGCCATATAAATTATCACTTTAATTAAGAAATTTAAAACTAATTTCTTGAAAGCTCTCTAATATTTTTAGGATAGTCTCTTTCTCTCGTATGAAGGTATATTTTAAAGAGAATGTATGATTTTTAATTGTATTTATAAAATGAGCGACAATTTACTAAGAAAAGCGGCATTGCTTGGTATTAGCTAGCAAAAAACTTTATTTCATGATTAAAAAGAAAATGCATCTACCTAGTAAGAATCTTAATTTCTCTAACTTAGGTCTAATTTATATTAAATAATAATTATGTTGTTAAATAGAATTACAGAGCCAATAAATTCAATGCAAGATTCCGATAAATAGTCGAAGTGGATTAACAGAAAAAAGAAATTAAACAATCTATTTTGCTTAAAATTTGATGTTATTTAATTAAATTATAGGAAAATTGAAATTAATTCAGTAAATAGAATAGCATTATATCTATTGATACTTCTCTTTGGATATTTTATATCTGGGCCAATTTTGAGCAGGAATAAAAAAACAGAGCAAGTAGACCAAGATCTATTGTCAATAAAATCATGAAAAATTTTCACTAAAATAAAAGTAAGGCAAAAATAAGATATACAACTATACATTTTTTTAATTTTAACTATTTGCAATTATATTACTATGTTAGCTTATTTCCAAAAGAGGCCCATAATGACTGAATATTGTGATTCTTTTCATAAGCTTTCCTTGTTCAGCTTAACAAGGCGCTTCTTTTGCACAAAGCTATAAATTTCTTTTGGCTTTCTCAAATGGTCTCTACCGGTAGGTATCAACACAATCTCAGCTCAGTCATAAGACACGATACCTTAGTCAAAGACTTTTTAGCGATAATGAAACTTTTCAAAACAATTTCAAGAATAGTCGCCCCATTCTTAATGTATTATACCAGCATTTTTAAGCTTCAACCACATGATCTCTTCAATCTCCTTGTATCCATGCTTCTTTTTGAACATGAGTGTCAATTGTCTGAATGCTCTTTATAGTGGGGCATAATGAAATTTATATGTCTGTTCATTTTTATTTGATGTTTTCACCCATTAGCCAAATCCTTTTAGAATCGCATCGTAATTTGCTGATATGTGGAAGACAGTACTCCTCTACAAAAGTTACAATTGCTGAAGCTTACTTTTAAATATTATGAAGGTAATCATATCCTACTTTGATCTGAATTTTTACTAGAGCACCCTAAAGTCATATCCTTTGACATTGTCTCCCTATTTCTTAACATAATATAAAATAATTTGAAATTAACTTACAGTTTTAAACATTATTTCTGATTAGTAGTTTTGAATCCTGAGTAGATTCTTGAGTCTCTTATTGAAATTCGTGAATTTGAGCCGCACATTATATTGATAAGAAATATATTTTTAAAAGTCTTTATTCAATTTGGTATTACAAATGAAAATTTATTTTTTGAATTTCATATAAATTTAAAAAGCTTAGTTTTTAGTAAAATCTCATTTTTCTACAAAAATTTGAGTAGTATATCACTATTCTTATAAATAACTTGCAGAAATTTTTTATGATCATTTTATAGAATATTATTGAGTAGTCTTAATTGGAAAGTTCGAGAATCAATTAAAATTTTATATGAACTTACAATAATTCTTGAAGCCACATTTACAAATGTGATATGTATAGTTATTGTTCACCATTTTAAATCTTATAATCATTCTTCATGTAGATTTTATAAAATTGAGAAGCAGTGAAATAGTAGTATGGGTACCTATTAGTGAGAAGGAGGACTCTACTCTCAATCAGAAGACATTTCTGCTTCTCTAATAATTAATGGCATCGAATGTTTCGTTGGAATTATTTTGGTAAAGGTTAAGCTCTTGTGGGCTTGACTCTTTTGCTATCCTTTGCATGCAGTTGTTTATGGGATTAATGTTTTTGAACATGCTATTGAAATAAACCAAGAGTTTTTGATATAGTATTGTAACTCGGCAATATTTTGTTTTTGTTGAATAATGAAGTATTACAATACCTTAAGACTTTTATATAGGTCTTAGATTTTTCTTCATCTTTCTATGATTAATCATCTATTAAATTTACTAGCTTTTTTGTATATTTCTAAAAATAATTAACGCTTTATTTAAAAAATATTATGAATAATTCCTCATGATTTCATGTAATTAGATCCCCAGTAAACTGCAGTATAATTATAAATAAATTATAAAAAATGCATAAGTCATCGATGATAACACCATTTCAAACTTCTACATATCAACATTGCTTTGAAATATTAGTAAAAAAAGCAATAAATTGATAATTTTTCCGCTATTTGCTATATTTGTTTGACCTTAATTTTATGAATAATTAGTAAATTTCAATTTTTTTCCTTCAATAATTAGTTAAAATGCATAAAAATATATTTGTTAAAAAAAAATTACATTATAAATTAGTCAAAAAAATATAGAATAAATGATCTCTAGTTTTTAAAATAGAACTTTCATATAAAATATTTTTGAATTATATTAAGTTTGATTAATGATTAAAAAAATCTATATATATATGAAATTATACTAACTAAATATTGAGCTCTAAAATGATTATTTAGAGCTTCATAATTAATGAACACCGACAATATATTATCCACAAATTGCCTCAGTTCATGATTAAATTGATAATATTTCTATACTAGTTTAATGATTACTAATTCTTTATAGATTTATATGATAATTTTAATTTTAAAAACATAAATATACAAATTTACCTTGAAATAAGAAGGTTTCTCTATATTCCAGTATTATTTTCTTTTATAGAAAATGTAAATTTTATACATTAATAATATATAAATAAACCTTTAGAATTTAATTATAGATTTATTTATGTTTCAATAACATTTATAATAAGCTTAATAATATTATTTTAAGCCTCGTAGCCAACGTTTAAAATGTAGGTGATGAATCAACAATATTATTTTAATTCCTAAAAAACAATTTCAGAAAATTTAATAGATTTTTATGCTATAATGATCCGCGAATAATTAATAATTCCTTTTTTATTTCTAATAAGATAAAAATTATGTGGGAACTTTAGTCTAGCTAATTCTATGAGTGTTGATGTAATGATAAAATTATTATTTGTGTTTGAAGATTTTTAATTCTCTTTTATAAAAAAAATTATTATTTTCAACGCTCTTAGCAAGATAAGAAAATAAATACTAGAGAGAATTAGTTAATAATTAGAGGTGCCAATAATATTCAATACTATACAAAACATAAAGATTTTAAAATAAAATAAAAAAGGGACAAAGATTGAGTGTATTAATATTTAAAGTATTGGAAAGAAAACTTGCCTAAAAAAATGAATTTTTAGACTCTATAGATATTGTCAAGATGCCTATTCTTGATATCAAAATATATGCTAAAGACGCTTGAATAAAAATTATATGATAGAAGGGGGGGGGAGAAATGCACAATATCTCACAAACTCAAGATATTTGCATATTTCAGATATTCTTTTCTTACAGAGACTTTATTTTATATTCGAGTTTAGTCAGATCAATATAAGACATAATGATTATTAAAAGTATGAGACAAATAT
The DNA here is from genome assembly GCA_000711775.1 of Oxytricha trifallax. Classification (NCBI taxonomy): domain Eukaryota; phylum Ciliophora; class Spirotrichea; order Sporadotrichida; family Oxytrichidae; genus Oxytricha; species Oxytricha trifallax. The sequence goes on along the minus strand of ARYC01000745.1, from coordinate 80,564 downwards.
AAAGCTAGAAACCAGTGATGAAAACTCTACTCCTAGGAAAAGGTGTTTCTCATAGCAAGCAATGTAAAGCTTACACTAAGAACTCCAACAGCTAAAAAATAAGCTGCTAGAATATATTTATATATGAGTTAATATTAGTCTGGAAAACATCTGTAATTAACTAGATTTAGAATAAACTTACTGCCTGCTTTCTGAATCAAAGATGAATACCTCAAGTATTTTAATGATGTTTTTTTTTATAATTTGAAACTAAGCTAAAAACTAAAAAATATATTAAATTGCTTTTGCATAAGAAGAAGTTTCATTAATTTAAATGTAATTTACAAATAGACATAGCTATATTTTCTGTTGAAATTCAACTTTATAAGAGTAATGACTTACTTGATCAGAAATATTTACAAGTAGCAGAGAAAGAATGAATGGTAATTATTATTATAGTTATATCATCAATGAAAAATGACATATGGATAATTAGGCTGCAAAACTTTTTATTTTTATATAGTCACAAATTAATCACTTATGCAAAATTAAAATGACCAAATTTAATTAAGTTTAGAGAAATATTTCTTTAAAAAATAATGATTAAAATAGTCTATTTTCCTCTGCCTTTTCATTTCAAATAAAAAGAACATTGACCACTAGCAAATACGGCATTTAAAGGTAATCAAGTGTTTTATGACTGATGCAACCAGAAATGGAGATAAATAGCGTTGGGAATAAATTTTCGTAATATATGAATTTCCCTGGCAAGTAAATTTTTCATATTTAACAATTTCATGTATTTTTGATAAATCATACATGAATTTATTTTAAAACCCCTATAATTGTTTAGGGGATATATTTTACATCCTTAAAGAAATTAAGATAAAGAATTATTTAGTAAATTAATATGACTAAAGCTACAATTAATATAATAGGAACATATTGATAAATGGTAATTTTATCATAAATCTAAATTAATTTAATTAGTTAGGAAAATTCTAAGTTTTATGCCATAGGCTAATTTATTATAAATTTATTGAAAATCAAATTACTAAAATTTTTTTTTGATATTAGAAAGTAGCTAGCTAAAAATAAATTTATGAAAAATTTTTGAATTTTAACTTGTCATGAAACTCTCTAAAATTTTTTTTTATCATAAGACTGGGCAGGAAACTTCCTCCCCATATGTATAAATATAAATTTTATTTTTTTAATACCTATTAATAAATAGTTTAAGTATCGATCTTGGATTTAATTTGTTTATTCTTCCAATTTTTATATGCATTAACATATTTTTTAATGAAATTATAATCAACTTTACCTGAATATAAATTATTTGAAAATCTTTATATTTTTAAGAAATAATTTTTCCTATTTGTACATATTACCCTTATTAATTGTCAATAAATTTTAAAAAGCAAAAATAATAATAAAAATAATTAACAAATAATCAAAGGATTTTAAAGAACTCGTATCTAAATATTAAAGGATTGTCCAACTGAGATTTTTCAAGTATTTTGCCTAGGATATAATTATAAATTGTTTTTCTATGTTATTCCAAAATTAGATTTTGTCTATAGACATACTTCAGTCGAGCTTTTTTAATTTTTTCAAATATTTTCTTTGTTTTTGTTAATTTTTCTTTGTTAATCTCATGTCAAACTTATATTTGAATAAGGCCAATATTAAAATGAGAATAAGTGAATTATGAGAGAATATATTATATATTTATTCCTAATTTATAATTTCATGCCAATAAAGGATGTCATTATTTCTAAATCAAGTTGAGTAGGTCGTTGCATATGGGATTAATATATCTCTAAGTAATTGTGTTTATATAGATATCTTCGGCTATAGAGATGTTAAATTTGTGAAGAAGTACATATTTAATAAAACAAATATAATTGTAAATTTATTTAGAATTATGATATAAACTATATTTTATATTCAAATCATTATTATATAACTAAAATAAATTTGCCCAAATGTATTTTTACTATATAAGTTTTTTAAGTCCAGAATTAATTTTTTTGCTAAATAATCGTTTTTGAAATAGATGATATTTTATGCGTAGAGAAAAGGGACCTTAATTTTACTGCTTTTTATTGGTTTTCTTTTTATGATCTAATCATTATGGTATGAGCATTCAGTTAATAGGATGAAAGAGACGGTTGCATATGACAATTTAGGTTTACGAGATACCTTAAGTGATTTGAAAATGTTAAGTTTTGCCACATAAATTCATTACAAAATATATTTGGAGTTAAGTATTGGAAGTTGCAGATTATTTTATTCAATTTTAGTGAAAAGATAATCTAACTATAAAAAATTATCCCAATCTTATAATAAGGGCAGAGAAGGCTTATCATTTTCATATTATAATATATAGTCTTTCGAGAAGAAAGAATACGTTCCTTTATTTAGATAGTAATTTGTGTTTTTGTTAAAATCTTAATTTTTTATGATAAAACGCAAGAAACATTTGTTAAAAAATAAAAGCAACTCGTTTTTCAATTAAATTTAAAACAATACACTTGTATTTGCTGTCTTCAAAACTTTATTTTGTAGGGACTTATTTTTTAGATAATGAGAGAGTTTTCATCTTCTTCGAAGTTTATCGATTAGTTGGAAAATAAGCAGCTGAAGAAATGATATAAGAAAGCAAAAGTTGCCATTATTGTGTAAACAAGGGGATAAGAAAAACGAAAGCAAATATAATCATATATAATACTTAAAAATGATCTAGAACACTCAAAAACTTTAAATTCAATTTTTAATATTAAATACGTTCTAAAAGATGATTTTTATTTATTTTTCATTAATAAAACATATGAAAATATTTTTTAGAAATGTTAAAATGCATAATTCATAAATAAATCATATTATTTCTACAATTTATATATATTTCAATTTGGAATATGCTAAAAAAAAACCATTTATTAAGTCTGCAACCACTAAAAAATATGGTTATTTTTGAGGTATCAACATTTCTTAACAAGAAATATGAAAACATAAAGTTTAAGTTGATGACTAGTTTAAAGTAAATTATAAATGGAAAAATACTAAAATTCTTAAATATTTATATACTAGGATTATCAGTAGCAATTTTGTAGTTTAGTTTAAGATTCATGACTGTAATTCATTTTAGAGATATACCATTAACTATTGACTAAATATAAATTACTTAATTAGAAAGCATTTTATAAAGATAAATATTTTTGGCCAAATTAAGTATCAGTGATAAATATTTAAATCATAGCAGTTTTTTAAAAAGAACTTTCCAGATTAATATTCACTCTGCTGCAAAGAATTTCTAAATTAGTTTCAGCAAAATCTTATATAAAAAGTTAAAACAAATTGGAAAATAGGATTATTTGGTGAAATAAATATATATATATACATATCAAATGATATATGCAATTTAATTAATCTTTTTAGAAATTTTAATTTATTTGATTAAAGATCAACCTATTGATACTCTAATATAAAGTTTATATAAAGTTAAATAAATGATGATTAAAATTATTTTTATACAAACATACTATATTTATTATTGATAATATAATTTAGGATTTTAATTAAGAATTGCAAAACATGAATTGGCAAAACACAAGATATTATCAGAAAATCCCAATAACTAAAATATTTGCTACTATTTGACTATCTTTATCACTTCTTACTTCAGTTGCTCTCCCAATCATTTTAGACTTTCAAACTATCTATCACAAATATTAATCAGACTTATTGCAAGTATTATTAAATATTTAGATAAATAAACGAATGAAGGCCTTTCAAGAATAAGCGGATATATAATTAAATATATTAATTTTGATACTTTAATAAATAGCGCTATCTATTCAAGCAATTCTCTAAATTAAAATAAATATTGATATCTTAACTTTGAATGAAAGAAATTGAAATTCGTCTTGCTAGAATTATTAATACGATTAAAACACATAGAGATTTATAAACTTTATTAATAAGTGCGAGTTGCACAAGAGCTTCCTCTAGATCTCCCATCGCATTTCCAACCATAATAACCTGAAGTTGTGACTCAAAAGATAAATCGCCGCTGCATGCTATATTCAAGCCTCGTACTTTGGCTTCATAATATACAACATTGACGAATCTATCATATATAACACTGATTATTGGAGCCATTTCTGGATCACGAAAGCGATCTTAAAATGATTCTTCATCATAGAAACAAATCAGTTGCTTCTGCGTAACAGCAGCAGCCTCTAATAATGACAGCATATTCTTTAACGAGAGCTTGGGTTACACTAAGCCTCTTACATCCTTAATTTTCATGATGATGCATCAACTTTCGCCATGGGTGGATTCCTGATGTCGCTTGTTAAGCAGTTTCTTTGAATTCAAAAGTCTTTCAAATTAGCATAATTTCATAAGGGAGATCTATCCATTTGTGTAATTTTAAATATTTAATCGTTTAACAATTCACTAATATTCTAAATTTATATATCATTCCACCCACTTTTGCTTTTCGCCTAATGGCTTTCCATTTTTTGTAATTTATTTTTAAAGCCTAATAAATATATATTAATTTATCTTTTCCCCAATTCTTTCATAAATACTATTTGGTTTTTTGTGATTGTTTCTTTGTATTTTCAACATATCTATGCATAAATTAAAAATAGTTATTGTTTCAATTTTTACTTTCACTCCTAGTATTATTTATACATTTTTTAAATATATATTCTTTTTAACTTTGATCTAAAAAAATTATTGGGTTAATTTCAACAATATTATTTACATTTATTTTTGCTTGCTACTATTCTTCTCAGAAATCTGCATTTAATTTTATTCTGAGTTATTTCTTATTTTTTAAACATATGATTTTTGGGACAGGTTATTAAATTTAATCTATTTCTTTATTTATCTGATCTATCTTAATAATTTCCACTTTTACATATTTTTTTGATCTCTAAATTGATAAGTAAATACATGATTATTAAATTATCCAATAAATTTAATACAAAAAATAAAATGTTGATTTAATAAACTCCCTAAACTTGAGTATTCTCATCAAATCAATTTCATTTGAAGTAATTCATTTTTTTCAAGTGCCTTAATTAAATTAGACATTAACTTTCAATTAAAAACATTTGCTTCTCTCTCAATTTTCTCAAACCATTTCTTTTTCTTTTTGTGTTCTTTTCTCTGTCTCATTCTCTTTAAGTTCTTCCAGACTTATTGGTTTGTGATATGATGTTTACCAACTGTGTAATTTTTGTTTTATTAAAGTAGGTTGGTGAGAAAAGCTATTTCTTGTTTACTTCTTTACTATAACTCAGCTTAAATAAGTGGATTAAGCTGGTTGAGTAACTAGATCTCCTATTGTGAGAAAAGTGGATCTTAGTTGATATTCCTTGAATCAATTAATCTTTGAAGTAATAAGAACCTGATCTCATTTGCTTAAATTTTTTGGAAACTACTCAACAATAGTTAAGATTATATTTCGTTTGTATTTCGTAGTTTATATCTAGTTCTATGTTAATTGACTATACCTCGCTGACTTTTGGTATGATGATTTTAGATATGAGCAGAATCTGATCACATTCTGTCTTTTAGTCGTGACGTATTTCTTAAGACCTATTTAAAAACCACTGGGAAGATTCTTCTAGAAATTTAGGTTTCACCAACCTGAAATTTTAGGATGGCTTCTTTCTTTCTTTCTTTCTTTCTTTCTTTTTTTCTTTCTTTCTTTCTTCAGAATTGTCAAGTTGCGTTTGAGTTAATGGGGTTAACTCACTATTCTCTTCTATTTATGTTCTTTGACATTTTATCTATTTGAATTGAATAATTAGGGTTTCTTTGGTTGTTATTTAATGTTTGGTTAAAAACTATTTTAATTTAATTTCTGGTTCAATTTTTCGTAGTTTTTTCAAACCTTTTTAGTAATTTGGTTTTAATTTAGGAGTCTCAAAATTTTGTGGACTTATATAGTTGATTGAAATCTTGGGGATGTTTGATATATTACTCATATTGAGTTAATACATCTACTGATTAACCTTTATATTTGTTATTAACCTATTAGTTTGTTGGGAAGCTTTGCTTTTAAGTTTTTTCTTCGTAGACTATTTAATTGAAAATTTATGATAAGGTTTCTCTCTTTTGGAAGGGATTCGTTGAGGTAGGTAGGTAGTCAGGAATCTACAAATTGAATTCTGAGTTTTTGATAAGAGTGTATTTGAGTTTTTCCTTCTTCTGATATAGTTTTAAAACTTGAGAGAGTTGATAGTGACATTCTTTAGTATAATAAAATCTTTCTAAATAGTTGTAATCTAGTGGGAGGAAGTCTAAGTCCTCATCCATCATTGCTGAGTCGTAGTCTTTAGGTACCTTGTAACCAAGGTATTTCGTAGTTTTGAGTTTTTAGTATAATATCTTTATCAGACATATCACTATCAGTTTCCCAATGGTTATCATTTTGTCCATCAGTAAATTCGAACTATTATAGTTAATAATTTGTGAAAAGCTGTGGGTTCTGAACCTCATGGGGAACCCTGGTTGTACACCCAACATGGGTAGTATTACATATATATATACCTGCATAGAGATCGTCATCCTTTAAATTAACTTTTTAAGTTAATAAATCTGGATTGAATAGTATTTTAATGTTTAAATCTGTTATTAATAAGAAAATCTTAGAAAAGAATAAACAATGCGATGTTATCAAACACAGCATTTCATCTAATTAAAGTTATTTTATAATTTATATTACTTTTTCGTCAGTGTAGTACTATAGGATATCCTGAAGTTAAACTAGAAATATAGAGAAGTCTTCAAAAGGATCTACATTGAGAAGAGATATCTTTCATATTGAACTGATGGTGTAAATAACCATATATGTAGAAATCATACTAGTTTCATTTGATGAATCTAAATAGAGTCGTGTAATTATTTAAATTATTAAATAATTATTACAAATTTACATATCAATTCAAATAGATTAAAAAAGTAATCTAAAATAACTCCAAATCTTATAATATATTGGCGACAACACAGAAATTTTTATATAAATTTGTGCAATATAATTATTCAAGATTCAAATACTTAATATTATTATATTGCGAATTTGTAAAACCCTAGATAAATTTTCATAATATTAGATAATCAACGATTTATAATAAATAGGAAGAACTATTCTTATCAAAACTTTTGTAATAAATAGTTAAAAATAGCAAAAATATTTAAATCTAGAAAGAATATAAATTAAAAAAAATAATAGTCTTATGAGGTGTTATTAAAGTGAAAAATTTTGGAAACTTTAAATTTTTATTTAAACAAAAAATTACAAAGATAAACCTTTACAATGAATGAAGATTTTAAGTGAGATTAAGAAGATTGATCAAGTATTCAGTGAGCTCAAATTCAAACGACGTTTCTGATAAAACATTAGACATGGAAAAGCTGAGATAAATGAGAACATTCAATAACGTCTATTAAGAAATCAATACTTAATAATAATAAGAAATACTTAAAAGGATAATAAATATTACATAATGAAAAAGAATCCTATTATTTATAATATACTAATTTATATAAACCTAAAAACATCAATCATAGGTAAACAATAACAAAGGTTTTCCTAAAAAAAAACTTGAGCAGGAAATTATGTATTTGATTATGGATATCAATTACTTACGCTGGAATTTCAAGCGAATTTCGATTCTTGTCGCAAATTTCCAATTTATTAAGAAAGAGACAGAATATTAGCCAGAAGTTTTTTGTGCTTCAAGGAAATAAAGCTCTTGAGTAAGTAAACAACCTCGAATAAGATGTGGTCTGCAATTTAAATGTTTAACACTAAGTACTGTTTATATTAGAGTACGTGGAAGCATACAATATACTCTTCAGATGACGAAATTCAAATGCAAAATCCTTTAAAAAATGGATACGAACCTAAAGAAAATGCTACTTAAAATTTACTATCTTCATAAGTTAGAGTTTACTCAACTCTTCAAAACCAAGCTAAGACAGTATATCTAAGTGAAAGAAGTCGTTTTATCTTATTAAGAGTACAAAATCATAATGCCTAACTTAGATTAAGAGATCATTTATATTATCAATAAAAAATTAAAGAAATTAAGATGAAAGAAAAACAAGAAGGTGAAAATAAGATACTAAAACAAATTGTAAATTAAATGATCAAATAATTTTTATTTATAGTTAAACTTAAATTTAATTAAGATTTGATTAGGTACAAATTTAATAGACACCCTGGCTAGTGATGGTCTCTACTTGAAATGATTTAAATGTCTACGATTAATCAAAGCCCACTACTCCCAATGTATATTTATATTTTGCAGTTTGATTATATTTTTTACGTTGAGTAATAGTAGCACATAAATATAGGACGATCGAACAATAACTCATAGCGATGGCTTTACTTATTATTAATGAAAATTGTTAAAGATGAAGCATTTCTTTATCAAAATAAAATTAATTATTACATTGATTGTAATTATAGTAAGAAAATAATACTTGAACAAAGGAGATATATGATTCTTAAATAGAATTGCTTTAGCCTTTGAAATGTATAATTAATTATAATATATTCCAAAGAAATACAATCAATTTAACATTTTAAGAGCGTATAATTTCTGTAAAATACAAATTAAAAGAAATATCAAATTTAACTATCTTATAGGCTTTGAAGCTTTTGATAAATTAGAGCTTAAAGCTCTTAAACTGAAGGAAAGAAGAAAGTTTGATGCTATAAATTAATTTATTATTATTAATAGTGATAGTGATGTGAATGGAGGCATGTTTGGAAGCAATGATCAGCTTAATGATGTAAAAATCTATAAATTAGCGATTAACCGACCGAATTATAATTTAAGTACTGTCAATGTTATTAAAAGAACAATAATTAACTTTAAGAATAATAGAAAATTAATTATCATAAACTAAGCAAATAATACCAATGAAAATACTATTATACATTCTGCCTACCTTCTACTTAGAAAGATAATAATTGCAAGTGAGAAACTGATGCTAACTCTTTTCAATATTTATAGAAATCTACAAATGAAGCTTAATCCATACCTAATTTAAAAAGGCATCTAATTTCGTCATAGGGTAATTTAAGAGAAATTTCCAAGAAAATATTTTTGAAATATAACTTAAAGAACAAAATTACATGCATGTTTATAAGAAAAAACAACCGTAAACAGAAATATACTTGTCAAATTCTATAAATCCAAAAAATTTAATATGAAAAATTCATTAGCACCAGAAACACTTAATAAATGACAAGCATATTATTTATAAGCCATAGATTGTAGTGGAGAAATAGCAGAACACGTGCTGTTTATTAAATCCTAAAGCCAAATTTCACTGTTAATACTATATTTAGTATCATGATCTCTGGAACAGTACAGTAAAATACCACAGCAAACCATGCCTAGAGATACTGTTGTATAAGAAAGTAGCAAATAGTATTAGTTACCAGGAATAAGTGATAAGCCAACACCTAAAAAGTATATTGATAGTAAAAGCAGTACTTTGGAAAAATAAAGCATCATCAAGTCCTATATATATATAAAAAAAAAGCATGAAAGCTGAGATAACAGGCCTGCTATACCCGCATACTATAAATTTATTGATATTCCAGAGAATAATAGCAATAAATAAAGACCGATTTATAATATCAATTAAGACATTAATTATTTTGAGCAAGATAATGATGATAAATTGATTAACTTAATTCAAAATAATAATGAGTGAGATAGAAATAGATTGGTCGTAAGATAATCAACATATCCCTAACGGTCATGATAATTGTGGAAGTAACACCAATTCAAACTTAATATAAGTTGTTAAAGATGACACTAACAGCAATAGCTAAAGTGCTGTATAAATACCTTAAGTTTAGCCCATTTTGTGAAATGTTTTGCAAAATTATTATTAATAATTAATAATAGTAGTAGTTATCAGAGGCTACTCAATGTTAATCACTTAAGGGGTTGGTTGCTCTTTATATGTTTGGATTTGCCACTTAATAAAATTAATCATCTTCTGCCTCTTCTTTTATTCTGTCTATGAGGTCTTCTTTTCTTTGATTGATGATTAGCGTTTCTCCTGTTCTTCTTTTTCTTCCCTTTCTGCTAGTTGTTCTTCTTGTCACTGATCTAAACATCGTGGTCATCTACCTTTGCTACTGTGGCGGAATGGTAGTTGGAGATTCTGGTGTTGAATTTGAACAACTGCATTTTTAATTAACTCTTATATCTAGTAGAGATGAGTTAAGTTAGGTAATTTCTGATGAAGCATGAGTGTTTTTACAAACATTTGCTGAAAACATTGAGTAAGGTTTTGATTTATTAGCCTTCAAATTCTACCAAGATGGCTGCATTCTCGTCTCCTTTTCTATTTTTAAGAATGAGAACAGCGAATTGCATGGTTAGGGAAAGGTATGATTCAGCTATATTAGTCGCTACATTATTGATCTTGAGCGATATGACATGTTCAGCTATTAGTTCAGCTAGCTGTTTCATGTCGTAGATAATGGCTACAGTTGTTATGTATTGACCTGCTTTTTTGAGTTCTCGATAATCCGAGAAACTGCTTGCACTCAATGCTAATGACACTAGAGATTCTTTTGCGTCAATTTATGTCTTGCGATTGTGAGTGAGTGTATATATATACTTTACTGCGTCAAGGACTTGTTCGTTTTCTCCACTGCCTTCGTCGATGTGCATATCTTTGTCGTTGCTTGCTGTAGTAATATATTAATCAAATTAATTTTAATGCGTCATGTGATTAATCTAATACATGATGATTTAATTTTTAAGATTTTCCTATTTAATAAAATTTGGAATGACTATTCTGAGAGATATTCAAAGGATGAAATATCTAAAAAATAATTGTTTTAGTCATTTTCTTGAGAACTCTCATCCTTAAAGTATTTTTCTTTTGATTTAAGGGAATTTAGACCATTATGTTTCATGACCTTATTTATTTTGTATAAGTCTTGTTCATTTAGGATTTTTTCAGAAAGTGTGTGAGGGAAATTTTGCCATTTGACTCATCACTATTAATGATTAAGTTGAGGAGTTTAACTTTTTCGCAAAGACCTTAGATCTAAGCGTCGATAGATTGTTTATGAACTATGTCTCTGGTTGGAAGAATATTGTACTTTTTGTATGTTCCTATCTATCTGAGTAGTTGCTCGAAGAAGAATTTCCAGTTTCTTTGTTTGTTTTCCTGACTTGAAGATTTCCAAGTTCAAGAGGGAAAGTACTTAGAAGGATTGATGTCCTAATCTCTTAATGATGTTTCCTGCAACATGCGTTAGTTTACGTATTGTGAACAGACCCCATAGACAGATGATTACCATAACTCTTGTAAGAGATTTATAGTCTGGCTGATTTATTGTGTTGAGAATGAACTATTTTTCGTTTGTACCTAGGTTATTCATATCAATTTTTTAAATTAATATATGTAACTTATTTAATTGATTTTGCAAAATAATCATATTTACAAAAATAAACCAAAGTCTTCGAATTAATAAATAATTAATTAGAATGTTAATTAATTTGATAATAAGTTTCGTTGATAAAGCATCACTTCTTATTATTAATGAAATCGGAAACCAATCAATTAAAGAATTTCGTGATTAAAGCAATAAATGAGTAATTCTAAAGAGAAAAAAAAGAAAGAGAGGAAAGATTGAAATGAATCAGAGATAAAATATAAAAAGACATTAAAACAAAATCATAATAAGTCTTTCAATAAACTACTTACTGTTTCAACTCAAGATGATCAAATCTATATATAAAACATATTTTAGAAGTAAAAGCTTTTTATTAGGACTAAATCTAATGCTAAGCAATTTCAAAAACCAAAAATTGGTATAATTGCACCAATCAAATTATAAAAGTTATGCTTTTTAATTGTTTCAAGCTAAATGAGAAGGTGATCTAAATTTACTACATTAGTTGGTAAGTTAATCAATTGGCTTGAATTAGAGATAGAAAAACGGTGTTAATAAAATTATTATGTAATCAAAGACAACAAAAAAAACTAAAAAGATAACTTTAAATCATTGAAATTGAATGTCCCCAAAAACAGAATAAACAAAGCAAAAAGGTTCACAAGATAATATTCAGTCAGATTCAAACTTTATATCATTTGATGAAAATAATTAAAGTTCATTCAAAATCTCTTAAAAACATTAAGAAATTATTAATAATTATATATCAATTTGAATTTATTCATATTTAAAGAAGCAACTTAGATTTGATTATTAATAAATTTAGTAAAACCTTGAGATCATAAAAATTGCTTTGAGTAAATATTGTACGGTTTTAGTCAATAGTTTGCATTTTATTATTTTAATTCACTGAAATATAAAGAAAATAATAAAATTATCTAAAAAGACTTCGGCTCATAAGAATTATTCATGAATAATTGTTTATTATAGAGAGGCAATTAATTTATATTTTGAATTATTTTTATCAAATTTATTATAAAATAGAATATATATATTATGTTTTTAGAATATGAAAATATTTCTATTAAATAAATTTATATTGTCTTTTATAAATTAAGAGAATATCTCAAATCCTCTATATTTTTAGTCTATATAAATCAAAATTGATATAAATTTCCATAAATATCCAGTATATTTATTGTTTAAGATAATAATGATTATTCAGCAGAGCAGTGAAGAATCACACAGAAGTCTATTCCATAACAGTAATAGTATTTTGAACGAAATAATTGAATGTTCATGGCCTCGAAACAAAAAATACTTGGAAATTGTTTTGGGGGACTTGATTCACAATAAAAATTAGTATTTCTAAGTTAATTATTAATTCACTAATTGAGTAAGAAATCAAAATTAATTCTCTAACTACATTTGACTTTTTGTATATATTATTTAAATAATTATTTTTTTCAAATATTTTTGCTCAAGACAAGTGCGAGATGAAGAGTATATCTATTTATTTGATGTAATTCTTTATAATTATTTTTGTTGCATGAATGAGATTATGATTTTATATATCTAATATATGATTAAGGTAATTTTAGATAAAATATATAGAGCTGTTAAAATATAAAATAAATATATATATATATTCATAAATAAATTATTAGAAATTAAAAGAGGGAAAGTTAGCGGCAAATAAATGGAGAATAAAGAAGGACACAGCTCAAGGAGGAAGATGCCCGTATACATGGAAGGAGAAGAAGAGAAACCAAAGCAGAAAAGATCCATTCAAGACTACTTTGAATATTCAAAGAAGCCACAAACAAATCGGACTATAATATACCCAAATGTTGAAGTTAATAATAACAATAATTATAAAAACTTAAACAAATACACTGTCACACTTGACAATAGCCGTCAGCTTCACTTTTTTCAACCATAGAGAGAGGCTGAAGGCTGGGTAAAGAGAAATGAACGGTTCGCTGAGAAACAGCGTAGCAAAAGAAGGGTTGACATTATAAGCAACAAGAGATAGGTAGCTACGCGTAGCATTGAATTGAAAATCTGCCTCCAAAATGTCAGAGGTTTAAATTCAAAACTCAAACAAGATGCAATGATGAAAGAATTCGAAGATAGGAATCCAGACTTTATAGCTCTCGTGGAAACGAGACTGTAAAGAATAATTGGACTAAACAGCTAAAACATTACTTAAACATAACTAGCAAGAAATGGAGGTGTACTTACGATGAATAGCGGCAAATACTAAATGAAGACAATAAAAACCCTAAGATAATACTTGACCTGGAATATATTGAACGTGGGAGGTTTCCCACTACACATCATTACTATATATATTCCACCCTATTCAAACGAAGAAGTAAAAGAACTCCAAAACCGCCTGATGTTTATGATAAGATCAATCAAACAAAAATGTAATAAACAGAAAATAATAGTGATGGGCGATTTTAACTACCACCTAAAAGAGATTAGCAAACGATTAAAGAAAGAAGGTCTAATGGAATCAATCCCAGAGGGAGTAGGAACTCACACAAAAGGGAACCAACTTGACCAAGTTTTCTCGAATGTAGAAACATGTGAATGGAAGTTAGAGTAACTAAGGCTAACCGACCACAGCCTAATAATGGTCAAATTGAGAATTAAATTTGGAAATGATGACCTGAAACTAGTGGATAAGGAAAAAACAGTAAGAATAAACGACGTTAGGAAATAATGTTGGAAAACTTTTATAGACGAAAAACGAGAATTATTACCTGAGGAACTAGAAACGCCACTGAGGAATTGCTTCGAAGACAAACTTGAAAGACAAAGTAAAACAAAAAGTTGGTATCAGCAACCTCCAATGTGGGCTGTTAAGAATAACATCAATAAAGGAAATAGCTAATTCTAGGACAAAAAGCAACAATGGAATGAAGCGATAAGAGATATGGAACACTGCTTAGATAGAAACGACCTGAAGGGATTCTTCTATCTAGTAAAGAGACTCACAAAAAACTAAAAACAATCACAACCAATCAAGGGGTTGACGATCAACGAGGAAAGAGTTCAACCTGGGGAATAAACTACAAAACAAGTAGTTGATTTCTACAAAAGTCTTTTTGCAGATGAGAGGACTCAAGACTAATTAGTAAAAAACGTAGCAGACTTCACAATGACTGATGAATAAAATGAGAACAAATTCTGTGAAGAAGGAGATGTAGACAAGGGCATTACAGAATGTAACTTCAACAAAGCAATCGGACAGGATGGGTTTGACGGAAAAATGCTATCTAAATCGGAAAGTATTAAAAGAACAGTAGTTCAATCTATTACAAAGTGGATAAACTCAGGGACCATACCACAATATATGAAAGAAGGACGATTAGTTTTGTTAAGCAAAAACCAAGGCGAATAATATCCAGAAATAAATAATACAAGGCCAATTGTAGTTAATTCACACTTGAGTAAAATTATTGAGAAAGTTATAGTCAACAAGTTGTAAGAAAAAAAAAGTGAACTATTAAAAACAGGAAATTACTAAAATGGATTTAAAGAAAACAAAAGCACTCACATCAACTTGATAAGATTGCTAGAACACATTAAGATGTCAAGGAAAAAGAGCAAGAGCAGAGAAGCATATTTATTCATAGATTTACAAAAGGCCTACGACTCAGTCTGGAAAGACAAATTGATACAAATACTGAGACAGAGGGTGAAATCTGAAAACGACCACAAAGTGGTCTGTTTAATTGAGGAACTCTATAAAAACAACAAAATAATATACGAAGGAGAAGACATCGATGCCTAGAAAGGAGTCGCCCAAGGAAGCAGACTCTCCCCCTTATTATTCAATGTATATCTGCAGGATGCAATCTTCACATAACCGGAGCTGATTTCATTAATTAAACAAGGAAAATTACTAGCATTCGCCGATGACATTTTGATAAATGTGAAAAACAAACAACAATTAAGCAGAGTGTTAAGATGCTTTAATGAGATTGAAAAATCACATAACCTGAAACTCAATACAAAAAAAACATAATTCCTGAGTGACGCTCAAGAATTTAAAGGAGTTGATGATGTAGAAGGAATAAAGAAAGTTGAAGAAATAAAATACCTAGGCATGAGAATATGCCTAGATACGAAAACTTTCCTAAAAACCACTTGGGATGAAATTAAAAAACAAACGCAGTTCTACCAGAATTTGACAAGATCAAATAATCCAACAATCTGTGATACAATAATGGTAGCGTAGATAAGATCATTGGTTATTTACAAATACACCCCCTTAGTAGCCACAAAATACATTAAGTTAGAGGAAATCGACAAGATTGAGACACAATTAAAAAGACTTGCATTTAGGACCCCAAGGGACATTAATAACAAGATTCTTAGAAATGTAACCCAACTTAAAGAGAGCGGTACGAGGGAGATTATTGAATAACTAGTTTTGAAGAACATGAATAAAGTAAACTCAAACTTAGATAAGTTCATAGCAACAAAGAAAGCCAAGGAGTAAGTGAATAAAAGTAAACAGGAACTTTAGAAAAGAAGAAACTTTTTATAACCAAGAATGTGATGGATACTATAATGGCCATTAGTCAAGGTAGGACGATAGTCAGCTATGGCATGTGCCACTATTGTACTGTCCACAGAACATTCGTGAACTCCGTGCACATGAAAAATTGCAACCTCATTAACAGAGCAGGAGATCCGACAAGATTTTCGTAGATTGTGAGGAACCACAGATTGATAGACTTGGACAACAAAACACAGATAGAGGTAATTGCAAACATGATATGGCTGGACGAAAGAATAAGAAAACTAGAGGAATATGGATATTTTCAGAAAGTCACAAAACTATTTAAGGTCACTTACGTCAAGAAGCAATAAATCAAGCCAGAGGAAGTTTTAACTTAGATGACATGAGCCGGGGATTTAAACATTCAAAAATTATAATGACTCCCCCAGGGATATAAAGTGCAAGTAATTCAGAAATCAATAATTAAAATCATAAATTATTAGAAATTAAAAGAGGGAAGCCAATAATATTAAATTAAAAATCAAAGAAAGATCAACCAGATGGAAGAAAACAAAAGCAAATCACACCAACATAAACACCACTAAAATTAGTATGGGAACTCTAGAAACTAAAGATACCAAGAGTGGTAAAACAAAGCAGAGTTTTGGCAGAAGGTGAAGGAGGTGAGATTCATGCATAGAGACAGAAGCAAGGACCAGGAGGTCTTAGGAATCAGAGAGAATAAACATTCGGAAGTTCCACTAAACAAACAAATGGGTTTCAAGAGTAGACTGAAGATTGGATAATCAAATCCTAGCAAGAGATTATACGGGACTCAACCACAAAGGACACAATTCGATGTGCATATGGACGGATCTCCTTGCATCTAAGCAGACTAGATGAAAGTCAAACTACTTATTGACTTAGCTGAGGTCACTTGTCAAGGATTTGACAAAATAATACTCGCAAAGAAAGGATGGTCCACGATGACTACAAGAATGGTAACCATAGTTTGCTGCCCTAGCACGAGGAGTCTGATGGAAAAAGCTCTTGTTTAGAGATTCACAGACAAAGAGAATGCCAGACGGCAAGGTGCAAGAGAGTGGGAACTATGGACAGAGAAACAACAAGAGCACTGGAGAGAAATCAATGAGGAATGGCAATACGAGGATATACTACCTGGAGGTCATATCAAAGAAACCACAATGGAGGTATGCCTGAAATAAATAGAAGAGGCACAAATAAAAGAAGGAAAAACCTCACACCTAATTCTACCACCTATTGTCATGGATGACAAAGGAATTCTATAATTTGAGAAATGCGTGGGAACGACTAATTGGAAGCATGAAAATAGCAGATATTGGAGAGATTCAGGAGAATTTAAGAGCATCCTTATTCCAGTAAGTTGTTAAGGCAGTATCAAAAAATGCAGGAACTGGGTGATTCTAAGAGTTACTGAGAATACGAAAGAATTGGAGGTGTACGACTCTAGAAGAGTGGTTGGGAGTCTGGCAGTAATCCAAAAGTACCTACAATAAACCAACCAACTAATAAAGGAGACGGTTGGCAAAGGATTCACAGTGAGCAAAATTACTTGTAAATCCGAAATCAACCAAGTAGCAGACCCAGAGAGTTGTGGCTTATTGGCAATTCTCATGGCAAACCATCTAGCACTCGAGCTGCAAGGAGAGCCAATCTTTTAGATATTCTCTAAGGATTGGTTGAACATGTAGAGATACTACCTGGCATTCAATTTAGAGGTGGGGCACATGAAACTGGAGATTGGAAAATCAGGAATCACAGTGAGCTCAGAGGAAACGGAGCTTGTAGCTGAGAAGAGGAATGGAGACTTATGGAAACTGTCGAATGAGGAGAAAGGTACTGAAACAACATTCATGAAGTCGCATGTTGATGCATGGGATGAATGGGTTCTTGAGAATGACAACAAAATGGAACTGGATGACCAGCAAGAACACCAAGATTAATACTTCAGTGATGCAGAGGAAGTATTAGGAGGAGTAGAAAACTTCTATTGCTCTCAGTAGAGAAAAGTGAAAGGAGGAAGTGAACCCAGAACAGGAGTACAGGCAAAACCAAATCTTATCCAGAGCATGATGGTAGCTAGACCCGAAGAAAGTCTCAGAAGAGAAGATGATCAAAGAGTAGGAGGCGTTGAAGATGAAGAGGGGACAAGCAAAGTCAACAAGGACGAGAAATCCAACAGGTTGAATGACGAAGAAGAAGCTGTAGAGGAGAAAGGTAATGAAGGCCAAGCTGAGTAATGAATTACATTGCATTTATATTTCATGAAGGAGTATTATATATTTAATTTACCTTCTAGTAATTATCTATCTATCTATCTAAATATATATATTCTTATAACTTAATACATATCCAAAAGACACTTTACTTTAGATTTTAAAATAAAATTAACGAAAAAATTATATGCTTTCTATTATTAATTAATTAAATGAATGAAATAACTAGGCATAAGTCAGTGTTTATTTACCGATTTGATAATATTCAATTAGCAGTTTTTAGCATCTCCTTTAAGTAATTGTCATTCTTCATATTTCTAGATATTGCTTAACTTCATCGTTGACGCGCTATTAAAATCTTGTTTAATTCTCTTTATATGTGATATCTTGTAATGCTTAGTCAAAGTATTAGGGGATGAATGAGTGAAACTGAAGCATCTTGAATGGGAAATTGCAGATCAGTTCCTCAACTGAGAGTAAAATCTTTTGAGAACTATCTTTCACCCAATCTCCATTGGGTCCCTCTCTTTATCCAGTGCTGACTCCTAGAGTTGAAGCAGCTACCCATTTGTGGTAATCCATTGTGATAGTGGTCAAACTTAGCTCTTGATCTTCGAAGAACCACTAACGTATAATAAGTTGCAACTACTTCTATTTCTTTCTAATGAACTTTCACTTATTATTGTAGGAATGCATTTGATTTGGGACAAAAAATAAATAATAATTAAAATTCTTGGCAGTTAATTTTCTAGAAACCAAGTCAATATGGTACTTGTTCGATAAAAAATGCAAAATTGACTGAATTTTACTATTGGTTGTACTCCTTTATCGCATCCTGGAATCAAAATAATTAGACATTAATATTGGCATAATAATTAACAACCCAAATCACCTAATATTAAAGTCTAATTATTTTGATCAAGGATGCGATAAAGGAGTACAACCAATTGTAAAATTTAGTCAATTTTGAATTTTCTATCGAACAAGTACCATATTGTCTAGGTTTCTAGAAAGTTAAATGCCAAGAATTTCAAATATTTATTATTTATTTTCCCAAATAAAATGCATTCTTATATTATTTTTTGTTTTTACTTTATTTAATTCTTGTTTAAAATATAGCTATGGTGTGATTATCTTATTTTCACAGCAGTAAAATCAAGATTAGAATCATAAACCAAGAGCACATGCATGTGGAGTTTAGTATTTAATAAAATGGGGATTAATTTAATTAACAGAGTAGGTGAATATCATTTTACTAACAAACATATGTATTATACAATGATCTATCTATCTATTGAATGGAAGTTAAATGGAAATATTCTAGATGATAAGCTTATTTTCATTTTTTTTCTTCAAAAATACTGCATGAGAGTTAAATTGCTCATGCTTGGTCTTTTTAGCAATACCATTCAATCGTAAAGAAATTAAACTCTATTGAGTTAAGTGCTAGACATATAATTAATACATCTAAATAAAGATATTTATTATTAAAACAAAAATGCATATATATATATATAAATAGAAGTAAAAAATTATTCCATTAATTTTCTTGAGATGAAAATAGGAAAAAAGAAATATGGTGTGATAATAAAGTTGTAAATATAAATTAGAATTATCATTAGTAATTCAAAAATATTTTAATAAGAAGTTAAAGTATATAAAAAAGCGTTTATATTTGAATCGAATTAAAGTGGAAAAAATAAAAAAGAATTAAAGATTATAAAATATAAATAAAATATTTTTAGCCAAAAGTGAATATTTTTTAAATATGGTAGGAATACATTTGATATGGAAAAATAAAATATAAATTAATTATTTATTATTATTATTATTCGTGGCAGTTAACTCTGTCCTAGCCTAGGCAATATGGTACTTGCTGGATAGGGAATTCAAAATCAGCTGGACTTTACTATTGGCGGTACCCCTCTATCTCATCCCTGAAGCGAGTTAACTCAACTTTAATTTTTGGAGATTTTTTTAGCTAAATTTGATGGCAAAATTAAAATAGAGTTATTTCACTCCGTGGATGCGATAAAAAAGTACCACCAATAATAAAGTCCAGCTAATTTTGAATTCTCTATCAAATTAGCCCAAGATCGTTTAAATTGACCAACTTTAACTGCAACAAATTAAATATATTTTAATTTAATTATAATTATTTTAGAAATTTCAAATGAATTTTCTAAAATAGCAGGGATATGAGGCACTTCTGGTTCACGAGATATTCCTAAGATACATAATATTAGGTAATTCAAGAAATACAAAATAGACTTAATCTTTTTTTAATAATTTTAACTGCCACTTAATACAGATAACTTAATTAGTAATGGTTTAGTACACTTTTAATTACAAATCTTAGTATTAAAAATAATTATTACAAAATTGTATAAATTGTATATTGTACTGTTTGATGTTTTTAATATATTAAGGCGTACTTATTAAATTGTACATTTTACATTGTACAGTTCTTAGGAATTATTATTTTTTTTAAAAATTTAATTGTACATAATGCGATGAAAAGTGATTTATAAATTAATATAAAATAATAATTAAAAAAAATTAATGTTAAAATGAGTGGGGAGACATCTAATGTTATATGTGCCCTTGATCAAAGATAGTTAAGTATCACTTGCAATAATAATGGAAAAACAAAATCAGAAGATGGATAATAACCCCAACGAGCGTCACATTTTTGTACTCTAGATTAAGACCGATGATTAAAAGTAGACCCATACCAGCGTTGTTGAAGCAGTTTCCGGCAAGTCTACGAAATTTAGCCATGCTCTAATATTTCAATGCACTTCAGATTAGCCGCTAAGGTAGTTCCTTTTGATACAAGTCAAATCAGATGGGTTTGGGCTATGCAAAAATTACTTCAGCAAGCCTGATTATCTAGGCTTCAAAGCGATGAAAGATCTCAAGTTATCCTACTCAGTAGTCTGAGAAATAAAAATCAGGAAGATTCATGTTAACCATGATAAACTTGTACTTTAATGTGGGGACGTTGAAGACTTCCATGATTTCATTGCCTTCGCAAAAGTTCAATCTAGATTTTTGAGAATAATAACATATCTGACAAAAGCTCTACATAATCCTAAGAAATCTCAGGTACATTCAAAACCCCAATACCCTTTCAGTAGTTTGATTGAGTTTTTGATTGATAAAAGTAGTCTATAACAGCATAATTTATTAGGGTTTTAATAGTGTTTATGTAGGGGTTTAATGTTTAAATATTAGTAATTTAAGTGAGTATAACAAGCGAAATTTTAAAATATATCACACAAACATAAGCTTAGAGTCATGTGGCAGTTCTCTGAATTTTATCTTTCTATGTTTTTGTTTGATTGTATCTAACCTTTCTTCAATTTAATTGCTTGGTTTATATATTATAGAGTATGCAAGCTCTCTGAGACCTCTATTTATTTTATTTTTATCGAGATGTTGCTTGATTCTTTACTTAAATCTCTCTCACCCCTGCAGCTAAAGCAATTGTTCCTTGGCATATTACTCTCTATTATTATTGCTGCTAATGCATATATATCCCACCCTATACCCCCATCTCTCCAATCTTCTCTCTCGGGGAAATAACTAGGAGTGCCTTGTACTTTTTATAGCGCAGAGGCCTCCACTCTTTGAGCCCTGTTGAAATCAATAATATACACTCTTAGAGGTTGAAAGTTCATCATTATATTTTCTGATTTTAAGTCCTCTAACGTAACCGAGCTAGTGAGGCTCTTTTATTCCCTCAACTATCTGTTTTACTATCTAGCCAATTTACCTTTGGCATCTGTTGTCAGATAAAAACTCTCTGTAATTCATTTCAAGGAGAGGAAGCCTAAATGCTATATGATTTTTTCCAAATAAAATGGCTTCAAGCTAAATTATATGCCTGCATTCTTTAAATTTTGCTTATTAAAGAGCATAATTCTCATTAGCAAATTCCATTTAGAACTTGTCATCAGCAAGAAAGTAATTGAAAGGATAAATTTTGTAAGCGTATTAGTCATCTGTAATAACTCTCTTCTCTATTTTATCCTCTATAGTGAGGAAGCTTTCAAGGCAACAATCTAAGTCAATAATTTTCAAGAAGGGAATCTTCATAGCCTCGATTTTTACCATAATTTTACTGATCTCTGAGGACTGGGAAGCTCTTGGCAGTTTTCTTCATTTTGACTTTCTTCCATACATTAACCCTAAGAGACTAGGAAGAATTTCTAGACCTTATTTTTTATAGGAATCTTTTGCATGTAGGTTCATGAATAAACACAAAGCTTTGATTGTGTTTTTTCTTTAAGTGTACTTTAAGATATCTTGTATGAGAATAGGGCTTCTTACAGAACTCACAGACATACTTCCCATCTTTCTTAAAATGCTTGAGATATAACCTTGGCATATCGTTGTGTATATCTCTCAAATTTCTCTTAAAAGTTGACTTGTAAGGGAAAAATTAATTGCATTCTTTGCATTAATAGTCAACTTTAGCTTGTAAAAATTAATTCTCTATGGTGGGTTGTTTAACCTCCTTCTTAACTTATATTTAAATCTCAAAGCTAGACTGGTCAAAGTTGTCATAAGTAGGCTTCCACTGAGTACAAGCGTCGCTGGTCTCTACTTTTCTTGGTTGCTGGAATGATATCTTTTATTGACATGATCCAAGTAATGCCGCTCTTCTTAACAGGTTAGCGCTCATTTTAGTTTGCTGATATATTTTATTATAATAATGATAAAATCTACCTAGATAAACTATTATAGTAGAGTATAAGACACTCTGGTAGATTCTTTGCTGAGAGGTAAGAAAATGAAATAACCATAAAAGTATGTAAGTTTACATATTTTAAGAGAATATTATACATTTTAGTAAATTAAAATACTCCTAATGAAGTTTTGTTTCTCTGGGAGGTCCTCCAATCAAGTTGAACTTAATTTGGAGGTAAAGTTATAAAAATTTTTTTAATTCAATATGCTCCTAATTAAGTTTTAACCTTAAAATTTAACTCCTAATAAAGTTCGAACTTTATTTGGAGGACCTCCTAAAATAATTAAACATTATTAGGAGCAATTTAATGGAGATAGATTGATAAAAATGGAAATCAATCTGTGAAACTTGGAGCAAGTTTTTCAATGCTTCTCCGTATATCTTTTCAAGGTTGACCTCCAGTAGGTCCTCCCTATTTAGTAGTAAGATTTTAATAAACTTAGAATGGATATCCATAATTTTAAATTTCATTAACATTTCTAGAAAGAGGAAGCAAGATGGAGTCTATGAATGATGCAATGAAGAGAATTTAATCTCAAGATTTAATAGGAAAATTTCGAAGTAAAGAGGACCTTTATAGATATTTGGTATAGCAAGGTAAGTTCTTAAGTAAAATTAATAAATCCATTATCGTTGGATTGTTCTTGCCGACTTAGGAGGGAACTAAAATCTCATTCTTAAAAGCCTTACTGAGTGAAGATAAAAAAGCTTTTAAGACTAATGAAATAAAGATGATTGAGAACCTAACTACCCTGAAATATCAGTGACAAACCTATATGACGATTTGCTATGAGTGATCCGGACGTCCCTCTCTACCTTCCATCAAAGCTACAGCTCTCTAATAAGTTGCCAGAGAGAAACTTCTTCTTTGGTGTTCTTGCAACTCTGAAACCTGAGTACTTAAATGAAGTTATTTAAGAAGCTCACAAGAAACGATACAGCATCTCTCCTGAAGAAAAAGAGAAGCAAGGTATTAAAATAAGTGACACCTGGCTGTAGGAACTTCAAAAGCATCCTTTTATCTCAAGTAAGCTTAGTTTTTTAACTTTATAGAAAAACCTGTTACTGCTATATAATTGATGAAAGAGCGCAGCAAAGTAAACAGAGAAAGAAAGTCTCAAGTAAAGCATGAATAGAGTAAGACTCTTCAAAGATTTCTAAAAGCCAGACGAGATGAACATAGATGCAGGGGCTTGCATTAAGAGAAGAAACATGGGCCCAAGCAAGCCTTAACAGGAAGAGAAGAAAGAGAAGCCAAATCCATTTACGGGCAAATTTAATATGTGAACTTATTCATTCGTTTAAATCTAAAACTTATTTATATACACAAAATCTTTCTTCTCTTGCGCTTACTTTAGCTTTCTCATCGCTGACTCTCTTTGCAGCACTCCTAATAAAATCGACTGTATCTATCTTTTAATCGTGCATCAAGTGATAGAGCAGCAATTTCTTGTAATGGCCTTTCAATAACCCCCAATATAATTCAACCATTGAACTAAGGGCTGTAAGGAACATTAAATACAGGTGTTATATTTATCATTTCATATCCCTTCCTTGAGTCTTTAGTTTTATGAACTGATAAGTTATCAACGAATAGAATAATCTCTTAGTCAGAGTACTTATCTCTAAGTTATTGCAAGAACTTAATATATTGTTCAGTCTTTATAGAACGAGGGTGAATAACATAAGTCTCGAGGCCACTATCTTCACTTATTCTATCAAGAATAACATGAGTTTACACCTTTACCTTTTAGTCATAAACTTCTATATTACTATATCTCTGTACCAAGACCTTTATATAAAGGTATTAAATGTAAACCCCAAAACCCCAATTCGTAAATGGCATTAAATTGAAATTCTGATATTATAATGAATTAGTAAATTAAAGCAATAAAAATAGTTGCAAAAGTTATTAATTAATAAAAAATGCAGAAACAATTAAATATATACGGAACACTTACAGTTTTAGGGTTTTGTATACAAATCTTAATTATTTCAATTATGAATGTTTTTAATTTCCTTTTAAAATTACTTTATAATCTAAATATTTTTCAATTTATATTACAACAGTATTTTCTTTACTTTTGTTTTTAACTTTTCAATTTATCCATTTAATTTTGAACTATAGTCAAACTTTAATTATAAGATGGAAATAAAATATCTATATTTTAAAATTTCAAGGGTTTTGATTTAAAATCCTTGTTTATGAGATTTTCATTTAAAACATTATTAAATTTTCAAGTTATTTATTCAAAATTTGAGCTGTCAAATTATACAAATATAAATTAAGTTTCTCAAAATGGTCAAATTTAAAACATAAGCTTATAGAAATAAATTTTATTTCTTGTGCAATAATTTTAGAATCAATTTCTTAAAGTTTAAAATAATTATTAAACTAAAATTTTTGAGAATAAACAGCAACGAAAATATTTAATTCTATTATAAAGATTGAGAAATTTTACTTAATTTTATTTCAAATTTAGATTGCTGATCAATCTACCTTTAATCATATAAATATAGTTATATATTAGGTATTATGGTTTTCCGTAAATTTATTACGTACAATTAGCTGAAAAGCTAAGATCAAACCTTATATAAATCGCCTACCTAGAGCGAACAACCCACTTAGTGGGGATTTTTATAAAATTAATTGCTTAAATGTTTTGGATTAATTTTACTGATAAAATAATTTACTAAATTAAATTGGTTCTCTTGTACAAGAAATATTTCTTAAATTTACTGTGAAATTATTGTTTAGCAATTTAATTTAAATTTTTTTAATTCTTTACTTACCTTGCACATGATGGAAGTTATAATTAAAAGTTCATTCATAATTAACTTGAATAAAAGACTATCAATGACTCGAACTCCACAAGTTTTATCTTCTTAGATCTAAAATTTGTCTAAATTATTATAAATTTAATACATTTTATAATAAAAGTTAATTAATTGAAGCGTATATAAATTTATAAATGTACTCTAATAATTTACACTTTTTTATAAAACACACTTGAGTTTCTAATAAATAATACTTACAATTTCTATTTACTTACAATAATTTAATCTATCACTATGATAAAAACTATAACCACAACAATTAATATGAATTAAAGATAAACAGAAAACTTTAGAGCTTTCCTACCAATGGACAAGAATATTGCCAATGATTTACATGATAATTCAGATAAAATTACAATAATTTAAGAATAAATATGTAGCGATGATCGAACTAGCCCTATAAAATAGCAACTTGACTCGTCTATGAACTTCTAAAATCCTTAATTTTCTTCATTAAGTTTAAGTGAAAGCCAAGAAATGAATTCTGATTTTTTAGACAAACCAGTTAGAAATAATATGATAGATGCTTAATTCTAAATCTCAACTTTTTAAACACAATAAACTGATCAAGTAAAGTTAATTAAATTAGACCAAATACGAGACCTTGAGTTTAAAGAAATGGTAGATGTAATGTTTTAAAATGCTGGGAACATTAAATCAATTCTCAATCTTCCTTTTATAAAGCTTGGGAAAATTATGGAAATTTACAAGTATAGATAAATCCTGTTTAAGTAGTTTAATTGGAACAGAGAATAGATTAATTTTATTTCCATGTGTTTTAATAAAATAAGCAAGTCCAAGCAATGGTTTAGAGTATACCAATAAGATAATTTATTTATTCAATAATTAAACTTACAAAAGATTGGGATTCAAAAGAATTTGAGAAATGAAGAAGAAATGTAAAATAATCCTTCAGATAATTCACAAACTTATGAAAATTTTAATTTAACAAATAAAATAAAGTACAATCAAAACTAAGGGTATTGACGTCCACAGCGCCCTGATGACGCCGAGAGCGCCCAGCTGACGCCCACAGCGTCTGGTGACGTCAGGAGCGCCCAGGTGACGTCCAGAGCGCCCGGTGATGCCCAGAGCGCCCAGATGACGTCCAGAGCGCCCGGATGACGCCGAGAGCGCCCTGGTGACGTCCAGAGCGCCCAAAAATTCTACTATATAAAAATTATATTTAAAACTATTTGACCTCACTCTCTATTAATATATAGCTTGGCTAATGTGTAATCTGAATACTACAAAATACTAAAATTTATATAAATTTGTTTTCATAATTATTATTCTTTGCATGCATAAACTTTTTTTTTTACTATTATTCATTATTAAATATTATTATGATCAATTAACTCAATCTATCAACATCAAAACCCCAAAATATATGTAATTAAATATGTAAGAATTTTGTGAATTTCAATCATGTTAAATATGTCTTGACTTTCTTAATCAGATTCAAACGTATAATTTGAAAAAATTCTTATAGCTAACAAAAATTAATCTCAACACTAATTACTAAAATACAAAATTATATTTTTTCTATTTTCTATTTAGAATTTTCTTTTGCCTGAACAATCTTAACATTTTTTACTAAAATGTTAGATGTAATTAAAGTCTTAATTAATAACAAAAATTAAAAGTCAAATGTTTAAGAGCAAAAATAATTATAATAATTTTAAATTTCTTAATATTATTTTTAAAAAAATGGTTTTCTTTCGCTTTTGATATATTTCTAAAATTACTTAATTTTATGATATCATATACATTTCTAGAATTTTTTATACAAACTTAGGTAATATTTTATTTATGATCTTACAAATGAATGACTAGTTAGATTAAGAAAATTTAGATTTAGAATATTTAGAGTTCGAAAAATTTTAACTCCACCAAACTTTCGTTTTAGTTTTTAAAATCAATCATGTTCTTATTATTGATTTTTAAAATGATGCAGTCATCTAGCAGTAATTAAATTAAAATATTTAGTAAATGCTTTACTATCATTAGATTCCCAATAAATATAAAAATGTACCTAATAAGAGTAAATAATAATAATAAAGCAAGATCAAAATTAAATTAAGCAATTGTATCTCTACAAATTAAATGCTTCTAGTTTTAAAATATGAACTAAATTATATAGTGGTCTACTTTAAATTTTATTGAATTTAATTTTTTCTTAAGTATATAGTTTTTCATGTAAATCTTAGTCCTAATCCTTCTTTATAAATGATTGAATCATTAAAATGCTTTAAATTTTAAAGTTTTTACTATCTAATTTAATTGGAAAAGAGTTTTAGTTAGTGAGTTTGCCATTTATTTTGTAAATAAAAACTTATTTATATATAAAAATTAAAAAAGTAAATTTTATCTGAATAACTATCCATTAATTTTATACGATTTAGAATCAATATTTTAAATAAACTCTAAGTTTACTTTAATTTGATATATTTGATAATGACCCTTAAATAGTAAAATAAATTTGATTAAAAATGATATTTTTTAAAAAAATTATTAAAAAAAGGCTATATAAATTTATAATTGTATAATAAGATTTAATGAAAATATTTCCAAGAAATTGTTATAAAATTGCTTTGGACTATTAATCAAGATATACTTTAGTAAAATACATTATTTATAAAGAAGTAGATAAATTAAAAATAAAAAAATATAAAAACAAATTTAAATAAACAGGATTGTTATGTAGTGCTGAGATTTAACATTAGCCAAGCTATATATTAATAGAGAGTGAGGTAAAGTAGTTTTAAATAAAATTATTATAAAGTTAAAATTTTGGGCGCTCTGGACGTCACCTAGGCGCTCTCGGCGTCACCAGGGTCGCTCTCGGCGTCACCAGGGCGCTTTCGGCGTCACCAGGGCGCTCTGGACGTTACATGGGCGCTCCTGACGTCACCAGACGCTGTGGGCGTCAGCTGGGCGCTCTCAGCGTCATCAGGGCGCTGTGGACGTCAGTACCCAAAACTAAAATGATTCAAAAACTTCAAACCAATATTAATTTAATGACAATGGTTATAGTAAAGTCAATAATTAATTTTATCAAACACAAAAATTTTATTTAGGTAGAATTATGAATCTGCTCTTAGAAAATCAATAATTAAAAAATCAATTGTTTGACCAGTCGCAATTTATAAATGAATTATAAGACAAATTGAAAAAATAACTAGAAAGTATACTAAGGATGAATTGTGAATTGACAGAATAAAAAGAAGATAATATTAAAATTTTGCAGAGTTAATAAAATTTCATTGATGAGTCAAAAGTTTTAATTTTATAATCGAATAAAACTGGGAAATCAAAAATTCAAAACACCATAAACCCTTAGCAGTATGACCAAAAATACTAAAGTAGTAATTTCATTGTTCAATAATATTAATGGGGAACTAAGAGATTTAACAATAAATAAGCACAATATCAAGGCAATATTAATAACATTTTATTATGGAATGCACTCATTTTTGATTCAATAACTTTAAATAATAACAAAAAATTCTTAGTAATCGTGATAGATCCTCCATGGAAGAGAACTGGTTGCAAATTCAACTATTTAACTCAAAGTAATAAATTTGTTATTGTCTCTATTCCTTTCGACTAGCTACAAGATGATGGATATGTGTTTCTTTGGGTCACAAACACTTAAATGGAGGAAGCTATTCAGCTAATGAATTCTAAAGGGTATGAGAAATGCGATATTTTAGTTTGGATAAAACTTAATGACGACAAAACCCTTTATAATAATATTGGGTACTACTTAAGACATATTGCAGAGTTTTGCATCATATTTAGGAAAAAAGGGCAGTTTAAGTAGTTAAAATCAAGAACAGTCTTGCATTTTCACAGCAATATTTTGATTGAGAAAGCAAAAAAATCATGCCAGAAGCCCGAAAGTTTTTATAAACTAGTTGAGGATTTGGTGCCAGATCACAAGTACCTAGACATCTTTGCTAGATAGTGCAACCAAAGAGACAAATGGATTTCTATAGGAGATTAGTCTATTCAAATGCCACCAGAACTGAGATAATGAGAATTTTCTTAAATTTTTATAATTAATTTGAGTAAGTATAAACTTCAAATTTAAATTATTTATTTGTCTTCAAAAGTTTTAACTTGCAATTTTCATAATTGAATAAAAATACAATTTATTTTAAAGGTCTTTTTATAAACTTAATTCAATTTAACTTTATTGAAATAGAATTTGATGAAATATTTAACTGTTTTTTAAATAATTATTCTTATACTTAATTTATTCAAATTTATATCTCAAATTAATTTAAATTTATCATTTATTTTTTTAATTCATGGCTCTTTAAACGTACAAATAATTATTTTTAATATTATTTTACTCTTTCTCAACTCTTTAAATAACTCATTTGAATTCATTGTAAAATAATTTAGTTTCACAAGAAAACCCCAAATATCTTTTTATTTTTTATTGATAATATTTATTTAGATTTCTTAGTTAATTTGTGGGGTAAGAGAGAGCCAAATTATCACAAATCCTTAAGAGAAATTGATTCCAAAGCAGCGATGAGCACATGATAAAAGCCCCTTCTAACAAGGTTCTAGTTTATCCGACTTTTGTTCATGCCGAGCTCTTTCATGAAGGCGGCCCAATATCCCCTAATAATATAAATAGCTCGTAACTTACTTTGACTGAGCTCTAGTGTTCAGTGGATTCAGGTATCTGTTCTTGATCCAGGAATACATTAGCTCAGCGGGGGCTAGCTTGTAATGGTAAGGCCCAAGGAACATTAGGGGTAGCTTGAGCTGTCTGTACTATGCTATCACATTGTGAGATCTGTGATAAGGAGCGTTATCAATCATGATAACAGTATTCTATCTCCTCTCCAAGTCAATCTCATCCAAAGTAAATACCAGCTTGCACAAGAAGTACATGAAGGAATACTAATTGGTCCTGCCTCTATTAACAGTAAAGAACAGCTCTCCCGTGCTTGATGCACCAATAATTAAGTTCATCTGGCTTAACCTCTAAGAATGCGTCACTCAATTCTTAACATATGGAGCAGTCCATCCCCTGCGCCTCTCATCTGTATAGTGTAGCACTGATTCATCCACGTTAATTATCCTCTTACCTTCATTTAAAAAATTCATAAACTGCTTGGCAGCATACTAGCGCTGAAGCTTACTGCTGTTATTGTTATGGAGGTTCGTTATCTACTTAACTTGCTTGTAAGTCATCATCAGTTCATTCTTGAGGAACCTTCGGATCATTTACTTATTGCAATGAAGCTGGAGTTTTTTATTTTAGACTCATTTGGATGTCTGATAATTATATTGGTACTTAGTCATAAGTAAGCATGTTCACTATGTGGGTGCGTGCTCGGGTATGTAGCTTCTTGTACTTCCCCCGATTGACTTACTTGAGTTTCCAAAATGAAACTTTCTTTATGGGCTTGTTTTGATAACTCCTTAGCTTGTAGTAGGAAATGCCAAGCCTGTCCATAATCTGCAGGCAAGATAATCTTTCAGAATTCCTCAGTCTTAAGGATTCCTGAGCTAGCTTTAACTCCTTGTGTTGCCCAATGGCCGGGGAGAGTGTCCTTGATTTTATGATTCTCTAGTACCTTCTTTTCTAATTCTTTCATCTCACTTTTATTAGCTCTTTCGAGTACCCCTTATGGCTCCAATTCCGACTACGCGTACTCGGAGTAGATCTTTAGAGCCATCTAGCCAAGAGCCTTTATTTCTCCATCATCTATCAATGTTTCCTTAAATCCATCGAGCCTACTCTCTCGATAAGCCACTTTTGGATCAATAATGAAGCCATTGAATTTAACATCATCTAAGGAATCTTCAAGGTCATAGTAAAAGTTGACCATCTCTCATTTACTTACAACCTCTATCTTCACATCAGCTACTGTCAAGTTTCTTCGGTATAGCATATTGGTTGTTATATAATTCGCAGAATTTTCATCATCCTCTTCCTGGCTATTTGAGCTCTGCCCACTAATTGAGCTTCTTGACAATTTATCCGATTCCTACTTTTGGAAAAATTATATATTCTTTGACGGTCGCTTATTAGAACTTGATTCCATAAGATTGATGGCGATTATATTAATAATGTTTTAGCCTGGCTATGATAGGAAATCCGTAAGCGGAATTCTGATTGTGATGAAGGGATATCACAATAGTGAAAATCACGATCTCTTAATAGCAACAGTTCTGTCATCATGAGCCAAGTTTTGCCTATTTAAAGCCGCTGATGGCACCCTTTGATTAGATTAATATGAACCAGCCCTAACTCACAGGCATCAATGTATAAGAGCTCGCCCAGAAATGCAAAAGCAAGAAAGAGCTCTACAACTTTCTCACCCAGGATTGTCGGGCCTTCCTACCCAAGCCTGACTCAACCAATATTTACTTCTTTAAGTCCATCATCCGAGCTAAAAAGGAGGTAAGTCGTAGTGTTATATGACAACCATCTTCGTAGTATATCAGAAGAGAAGACGTCAAAGTGTCTGCAGTGCCTCACATTGAGGGACTCACAGTCCAGGACTTCCTCGATTATGCGAAGGACTTCCCCAGGCTACTCAACTTTCTCCCAGATGAGCGAGACTGGGTACATTTAGACAGATAATGGATCTGTGACTTGCTCTATACCTTAGACACCGACGGCGTCTCCAATATGATTCGTGATGCCATGCTTTAACGGAAAGAAAAGCTTGAGCAGAACAGAGACCTCGTCATTGAAATGAGACCTGAATTTGTTGACGCATTATCTAGGTGCCTCAACTTCAGCAGTATGTTTACTCTCCATTTATTGAATTTGTAGCTGAAAGAGGCAAAGCTGTGAACCTCATGAAGAATTCATCAAAAAGAAAAAGGACTAGAGATGAGATTGAAAAGGTGAAAGATTATGAAATTGCCTTAAAATCTGACAGATAGCTCTTCCTATAAGAAAGTAAGAGGCTATAACAAGATCAAGATATCTTGGAAAGTGAAGTGGTTGACTTACGTAAAATTAAGGAGCAAGTTATGCAAGACTTCGGCTCTCAGAATCTGGAAGGGCAGGTGCAGAACTTCAGCCTTTGACTTCTGCTGGTCTCTATTCTCATCCATTCTCTGAACACTACTAATAGAAAGAGTTAGAATATGGTGAATTGTTTTAGAAATTAAGCTTTAAAATCATCTTCTTTTTAGTCCCTCTCTTTAGGGGTTCTTATGATCTATCTGACTTTTGAAGTTTCTCCTTTAATTTGAAGCTTTCTTCAACCAGGCCTCCATACTTTCTTCGATCTCCTCGTGCTCCTTGTAAGTTTCACTAAAAGACTTGTCTCTGCAACTCCTCCTTACAATTATAACTCAGTGTTCAATTAAGTCCTTAATCTGCTCATCCTTATCTTAAGCCCCACAGCTTCAGTTTTCATTTCTTCTTTAGAGGCTATCTTTTTTACTTCAATATCTTTGATTGCTCCTATGAAAGCATTTTCTACTTTTTTTATTATCTTATCCACTATAATCTTTACTTCAGCAGCTTCAAGATCTTTTATTGGAGTCTATTCAGATTGAACGTCAGGCTCTTTAAACTTATCAATTATTTCCATATCACTAGTGTTTTATTTGTCCTACAAATTAAATTACACCTCGTTAAACTTTTTGTCTAATATAAGGTCGGTTTCATGCTACTCTACTATAAGTAGCTACTCGGCGCTATCTTTGGAATTGAGTCTATATAACACTCTTTGCCATCTGCCCTTGGTATTAAGTCTTCCAATTCTTCCTATGATCTGCTCTTCAGACCTTTTAGAGAAGACATCTGCGATGATAAGGTAAGAACCTCCGTTCTCGTTTATTTCATCATTAGTCTGAATATCAGTGCCCATTCCATGAGCTTCATTCAGCAAGTATATGCCGTACTACTTTTTCGCATTTTTCATTAAGTATCTACCTTCAATCATGGATTCGATATTGGCTGCTTGTCCTCTGCTTAAACTTGTAAAGTCGTATCCTGATCTCAAAAGCCCTGTCTCTATCGTATTGTAGTTAGCAGAAGCCACAATAAGAATTGGTGAGTGACTGAGCTGCTCTACCATAATTTCTTTGATCTTAGCCAAGTAATCACTCTAATTAGTGCTCAAAAGCACATCGGGGTATTGAGTCCTTTTATCTCCCTAGATTTTATCAAGAGTTGGAAATACTACTGGTGTGGATTGAAAAGCTAGCCTCAAACAGTTCTCTTCAGTATAAGATAGATTGCTTCCACTAAATCCTATGACCTAATGAGCATGCTGAAAATACTCGATAGAGTTGATTATGCTGTCAACAGATCCATCAAACATAATCCAGTCATACTCGTCGATTAAAACGTAGCTTTGCTGCCATACACTCACAGCTTTGCTGTTCTTTTACATCTTCTTCAATTAGGGTTAAGTGTAGAAATAGATGCCAGTGTCTTTGGCAAAGAAGTTTAAATTACAATTCAGCTACATTGCTTTAATGACTCTCTGATATCGTTTGAAGTCCCTTTGCACTAAGTGCTCATTCTTGCTGAGAATAAAGACCGACCTTTGAGTTTTAAGAGCAATAAGGATTGCTAAAGCAATGCATATTAGGGTCTTCCCATTGCCAATACCAAAATGAATGAAGTGATTGCTGTTCAGGTTTTCACAGATATAGTTTAAACATAAGACCTGAGAGCAGTAGAATTTGAAGCCTAAATTTTACTCCAAAGTTTCCAGTTCGGCTCTTACTTTTAAGAGTTGCTCTGGAGACCTGCTATTGAATCTGTATGCTCCTTAGTTTTAGAAGTTCTCATTCTTGAATAGCTAAAGATAGTCTTTAACAGCCTTTTCAGAGAAGGCTTCCATAGTCATTGGCAGTTGCATGATTCTATCAAGGTCAGAGAAGTCACAGTTGAGACAGTTGTCAATAGTGTGAATGCTTAACTATATATTTTTCTCGACTTGCTCATTCACAATCAACTACTATACTTTCCTGATTTGTTCAATCTTCCCTACCCATTATTGATCTCTGCCTTGCAGTCTTTAAGCAAGGCCTTTCATAAAGTGCACCATTGAGGCTTTGTCGATGACTTCTTGCTTTTATAAGAAGGT
This sequence comes from Oxytricha trifallax, assembly GCA_000711775.1. NCBI lineage: Eukaryota > Ciliophora > Spirotrichea > Sporadotrichida > Oxytrichidae > Oxytricha > Oxytricha trifallax. The sequence continues at coordinate 45,658 of ARYC01000745.1, read as the reverse complement.
TGCCCTTGTTGAAGACATGTAGTCTTTTAAGGACTTTTAATTAGGGGCTGAGCATAAGGCACAAATTCTTACAAAATACTCTGTACTCTATAGGAATGTCTCTTATAAGGTTCAATCCACAGTCTTGCTTAAGCATGATCATAAAAGGCACGTTCATTATATAGTAGGAATTTGGTATGAGTTGGATGACCTAAGGGTCAATTGAAAAGTAGTGCCAAGTTTAAGCCAATAGCTGAATGATGCCTCTGGATTAGAGTCGTTTAGCTTCTAGACTATAGCAAGCTGTTTACTTAGACATGTTGCCTCAGTAATAAAGACCAAGTTGGCTAAGCCTATAGCTTATCTAGCATTGGGTGACCTGATAAGTAATAGAATTGCTTCTTATATTAAGCTATCTTCTGCTTGATACTTTTCCCCTGTATAGTAACTGAGGGCAGCCAAGAAGATACGAGCCTTGGAGTCTTAGTCTAGCTTTTAGTTACTTGAAATCAAGTCTGTAATTAAATAGAAGAGCCCTTGGTTCACTTAGGGTTCATTTGCCATCTCAAAATGCTAAAGGAACGTAAAGAGTGATTGGGTGTTGCGGGCCACTATTTCTTAAAGGATCTGTTCCTTTTATTAATAATTTGATTATTTGAAACTTTCAAAGTGCTTTGCCAACATCTCATGGCCAATGATTGAGCCATAGTTAATAACCAGCTAAGGTAAGGTTCTTGGAGCTTGCATTGATTCACTTGCTAAGCTCACAGTAGTCTGGAACTCACTCACCTTCATTTCCTCGTTTGATAATGAGTGGTTAAAAATTTCAGAGAGCATTGTCTAGGTATCACTGCTGTTCTTGGCTTTCTTGCTTTTGTTATTGTTTATAAACTTTCTCACAATGTTCTTAAAATCCGATGTCTTTTAATAGCCTTTGATATCCTCCTGCTACAATAGAAGACTCAAATCATAGTTGTTTAAATGTAGGAACTCCTTTGCTTTATTGATTTTGGCGCTATCCTGAGCTCCCTTGTATTCACCTTTAATGCCCTTCCCTTTGCCGCCAACATCAATATTAGCTCTGGTTTCCATACTTTCAAAAATCCGATCGCCTTCTTCAAGAAGGAGAACTAATTAATCATGTGAATTATCGTTGTTTAATTCTATAATAGGTGTTTAGCAATTGATATAAAGCTTACCAGGACTTCCTTCTTCATTTTCGAGGGGAAATGGATCAACGAAATGATCCCGCTCTTAGACTGGATTCATGAAATTTTAAAGTTTTAATTATAGTATTACCTACTGGATTTTAAATTTATTTGATGGATTATAGTAAAAAACCACTGGATTCTGTAAATTTACTATATGAAAATACCCCTTATTCCATTTATCTTGTAGATTTAAATAGCCACAAGCGCCAATTCAATCCAAACACATAGTTTATATAGATAAAAACATTATAGAATAGGAAAAGTAAGTTTGGAATAAATAATGGACCAGCCATGGGTCTTTTGAGCGAGTTCCTAAGCAGCTTTCATTGAAAATTGGCTTATTCAAAAAATAAAAAAATCCAAGGTCCCAATGGCAAAATTAACTTTATTATGTTAATAACAAACACATAATTATTAAGTCAGTGCAACTGAATGAGAGTAAAGTGCAATAGGACGTATTTTCGGAAATTGCAGTCATGGTTTATGAGGGTCCAGATCGGCTTTGGATTATAGGCTCATTACTGGATTTTAGACCCTATAAGAGGGTGGTTTGATACCAAAGTTTAAATTTTGAAAGAATTAACTGGGAAACCTACTGGATTTTATAAACATATGAGCTTAGATCTCTATAAGGATCAGTCTAAAAGATAAAAGATCTGTTAGAGACAAAATATCTAATTAGCAAGACTATTTGAAACTGAGTTTTTGTATTTTGTGAAATGGCTCTCCCTTAATAAGTTAAACTGTAGCTTTTTAAATTTCTTTATTTATCAATATTAATTAAACTTTTTATTGATTTCACATTTCTTTACGAACATAAGTTTTGGGATTTATATACAGCTTCATCAGCGTGTATGAACTTTATATTATGCTCTTAAGACCTTTGCATATAATCGAATATATAATTAAAATTATCCAAATAAAATGGAACATTATAGTCAATCACTCTCTTTATACGATTGACTGTCTTGTAAGATATTCCATTCTTTTTAAATATTTTAGCTATAAATTATTCAGAGATGTGAAGCTCAGGAAATTAGCGATGAAACATCACAGCCCTCTAGGCTAGAGAGAAATGAGCCCAGTATTTAAGAGTTTTATCATTAATAAGATAATCTATATGGTGCTGCTTAAATTTTAAAGATCTTTAAGGCTTAGAATTAAGTTGCTATCTCTTTAAATTCAATGCTAATAGTCAGTGAGACGTCACAATTGCAGGAGATTTATGGAGCAGTTTTGCTTTAGATGTGTAATTAGGAATAGGTTTGAGATTGATCACTATAATCTTCGCATCCATAACGCAACTTAAACAATAAATCTATATACTCAAAGTCATAAACTGACCCTAAACCTCGCATATACTCCCTTAAATTACTAATATTTCAACATTAAAGCCCTACTACATAAACACTATTAAAACTCTAATAAAATATGCAGTAATAGACTACTTTTATCAATAAAAAACTCAATCAAACTCAATCAAACTACTGAAAGGGTTTTGGGGTTTTTAATGATCAATTGAAATCGATGACAACTATTTCAACATAACATTTTCAGTCTTCAAATCTCTTTGAAAATATTCAAGTTCATGCATTTCATTGACACCCTTTATCATATCTGATAGAATATCATTCAAATTATTTGGGTATCTTTTGTGATATAAATAGTCTCTAAGAGTCATTTAAATTTTTTTTTAGTATAAATGCGATGAAACCAAAGCCTAAAATAACACCATCTAATTTTAGTAAATTCTTGCAGTCTCTCCTCAATGCCTCTCTTAGGACCATTTATTCGTTATCGAAATCATTCTGGTACTTCTCATTCTTAATAAAATAGCTAAAGGGGTATCCCTTATTTGCATACTCATCAACCACTATGAGCTTTACTTTGTTAGATACACTTATATCTAAGTAATTTTCAATACAAATACTAAGATCAATTGAATTTGTTGCAGGAATATTCATTGCTTTCGCTTAGAAGCATGCTAAAACAGTATAGTCTGCAGGTTAGTTCATTGTTTCTAATCGTCTCTGTCTCTTGACTCTCCCATACTGCTCTATTTGTGAGTCAAGAGTGTTAAATTTTATTGTTGGTAGGACTAATTTTTAGGTCTCTTCATCCTTAATTAAAAACTCACTCAAATAATTATTTTTATGCTTCTTTACTTTTGCAGAGTGAGTATAAGGCTTCATGCATGTTGTGCATTAATATCTTCCATCAATTTTATCATGCTTGACCATGGCTTTACCAGAGTGTATCTCTTTGATGTGTCTCTTCAAGCTCTACTCGGTTGCAAAATAAGTTTTGTAATCTTAGCATAAAAATGTTTTTATCTTTTCAACTTGTAGCTGTTCTTTTAGTTCCTCAACATCTTATATTAGTGTTTAGACTCCCATCTCTGCACTCTTTCTCTTAATTTAAACTTCAATTTTGAAGACCTCTGCTTCAAATTCAAGGGCTTATAGCTCTACCTCCCTCTCACCATAAATGATTTGAGGCTTTTTAGGGGAGCCGAAATCGACCTATGATTATCCAGCACCAAGCGAAATTGATTTCCGATTTATGTTAGCCACCATGTTTAAATTCAAATTTAAATTTCTATCATAAAGCTTTAATAATATCTCTTCTTATAGTTACTCTGTATGGGAGTTGGCACTGAAACAATAATGTTTGATTTTGAAGTGTTAGAGATCATATTTATACTTAGCTTATAACTATAATTTTTTTAATTTCATGCTTATTATTTTTTATTTTAGTATTAACTTAGATAAAATTCAGGTCGGTACAGGTACCAACTATGTTTTGAACCATTTTAGAACTTTTCCATTAAAACCTTATTAGTTCAAAACTAGGTACTAGCTAAGTTTTGATACTATTAATTGATACCAATTAAAATTAAACGGATTTAATACCAGTTCTAATTAAATTAAAAAAAGATTTATTTCTAATTTAATGTAACTAAATTGATAAAAATGGTGCTCAATCTCTGCAGTTTGTTACAGCTTCTGCAAACTTTCTCCAAATATCTTTGTAGGGTTAACCTCCTATAAGGGGCCCATATTTATTAGTAAGATTTTAAACAATAGAATCCCGAAGTCTATAATTTATAATTTGAAATTCATTAATAGGAAGAGGAACAAAGATGGAATCACTCTATGATCAAATGAAAAGAGTTGAAGTTCAAGAAATGATCTCAAGATTCAGAAGTAAGGAAGATCTCTATCGATACCTAACTTTAAATGGCAAGATAACTTAAGCTATTAAAAATAAAGAGATTAAACTAATAGAAATTCCTAAAAACCCTGAGATTTCAGTAACTAATCTTTATGAGGATGCCATGTAGGATGAAGAAGTGGTAATTTACATTCCTACCAAGAAACAACTCTCTAATAAACTACCAGAGAGGAACTTTTTATTTGATGTTCTTGGTACAATAAAAGAGGAGTATCTAAGAGAAATAATTGAAGAAAGACATAAGAAACGATATTCTATCTCTCCTGAAGACTAGAAAAAGCAAGGCATTCTAATAAGCTCAGCTCTGCTAGAGGAACTTAAGAAGCATCCTTATCTTTCAAGTAAGCTTTGACATATAATTGTGTAGGAAAATCTGGTACTGGTACATATCTTATGAAAGAGCATGCTAAGGTCCATAGAGATAGAAAACAGCAGACAGTTCATTAAGTTAGCAAGAGACTTTATAAAGATGTTTAAAAGCAAGAAGATATGAATATATATGCAGGATCTGGCACAAAGAGAAGAAATATGGGCCCAAGCAAGCCTTAAGAAGAAGAAAAGAAAGGGAAGCCTGATCCTTTTAAAGGTCCATTTAAAATATGAACTATTTCATTTGAGTCTAGACTTATTAATAAAAATTCATTCTCCCCTTCCTTGGAATTTATTTACTCTCTTGCAACTACTTTGTATTAAGTCTACTGTATCGATTGGTAAATCATGCATTAGATGATACAGCAATTCTTCTTGTAGTAAATCTTAATATAACTACAGTAAAATTCAATTCCTATAAATTATGGGCTATAAGGAACGTTTGTATACAGGAGTTATGTTTAACTCTTCATAAGCTTTCTTAGACTCGAAAGCCCAAAACCACTTAATGAGTTTTATATGTGTTTTGATTGATGAGGGTAATGTTGGGGATTAGGGTTTCTTTTTTATTAATTTCATTCTTGTTGTTAGATTCAATGTATTTTTTATTTTCATGGTTGAGATCTTTAAGCTTTTATTTTTTATCATCACTACTTCTATATAAATGTAATGTAGAAATTATTTCACTAAAATAATAGAAAGGAAAGTATATTAATTTTTTATTTTAGTTAATTAATTTAAAAAGCTTAAATTTATAAAAACATCATCTTATAATTCTTAGGGACTCCATTTTCTAAATATTTTGGTACCAACTTAGAAAAATTCAGGTTGGTACTGGTACTAATTAGGTTTTGAATCAGATTGGAACTTTTCCATTAAAACCTCACTTGATTAAAACTAGGTATTAATTAAGTTTTGGTATTATTAAATTGATACGAATTAAATCTTAACAAATTTAGTACTAATTTAATGGAATTTAATAGGTTAAAATGTATATCAATATCTGAAACTTTTTGCAATTTTTGCATACTTTCTTCACGTATCTTTACCAGATTAACCTCCTATACGTTCGCCATATTTAATAGGTGTCTAAAATTTGGGTGGTACCTGTCTCACACCCCCCACTTTTAATTATAGTAAAAATAAAAACTGAAATTATCATACTAGCCAAATTTGGGTTGAAAATCACGAATTTAATAATTAAATACTTTTTTGTAACAATTGAGGTATTATACCTTGAAAAATTTTCGATTAATCGGGTAATTGTCCCCTGGCGGGGGCAGATAAAAAGTTTTTCTCAAAATTTTGAAATAATCTAAAAATCACTAAACATTGAAATAACTTATTATAACCCAATAAATAAGTCTCTAAGGCCCCTAGTTATCTTCCTAAGAAGTCTAATAAGAAACATATTTTATACTATTTACACTATATTTATTAGTAAAATAACAATAAGTTTAACATAAAAATGAAGAGTTCTGCATTGTTTTATTTAATTTTATAAATATCTTCTTTGATTCCTTGTATTGTCAAACATAAATAATTCATATAGATTCTAAAATATAATTGACGAAAATTTTATTTTTTAATTTAGTAGTGCATTAAGCTAAAATTTATAATTGACAATACAAGGAATCAAAAAAGATATTTATAAAATTAAATAAAACAATGCAGAACTCTTCATTTTATGTTAAACTTATTGTTATTTTACTAATAAATATAGTGTAAATAGTATAAAATATGTTTCTTATTAGACTTCTTAGGAAGATAACTAGGGGCCTTAGAGACTTATTTATTGGGTTATAATAAGTTATTTCAATGTTTAGTGATTTTTAGATTATTTCAAAATTTTGAGAAAAACTTTTTATCTGCCCCCGCCAGGGGACCATTACCCGATTTATCATAAAATTAAAAATAAAAAATAGTTAATTTATGATAATTTTTTTGTGATTTTCCTCCGACAACTTTCATTTCTTAACTTATAGTTTCATTTGAACTGACTTGGATACAACTTATTCTATTATTTGTAGTGAAAAAACTATATTATTCATAAAATAATTGATCATTCACTTTATTAAATCTTAATTCAATTTTTAATAGACTCCAAGTTTCAGTACAGATGAAATTATAAGTTAAAAAGTGAAAGTTGTTGGAGGAAAAAATCACCAAAAAATTATCATAAATTAACTATTTATTTTTTTTATTTTATTATAAATCGAAAATTTTTTCAAAGTTATAATACTTCAATTTTTTACCAAAAAGTTTTTTAATTATTAAATTCGTGATTTTCAACCCAAATTTGGCGAGTATGATAATTTCAGTTTTTATTTTTACTATAATAAAAGTGGGGGGGTGTGAGACAAGTACCCCCCAAAATTTAAGTAACATTAGAAATACAGAATTCTAAGATTGATCTACATTAATAACATTTCTTATATTATACTTGACAAAATTATTCTTACCAAACATCTTAAAAAGATACATTTTACGCATATTTTGTATTTTTTCTTTACTTTTGTTACAAAACTCTTTTGTATAAAACATAAAAGTGTAAATAAAGAACCAAAGGTAAAAGAAATGAAAGTATAAAATCGAATTTGAAAATACTATATAATAAAAATTTAAAAAAATTAGTGCATAAATGCCAAATTTTTGAAATGATATACTAATCTTACTATATAATAACGATCAGTTAAAGTCATAACTTATGAATTAATAGAAAGTAGAAAAAATGTAACTCATACATATCTTTTTTTAATAAAAATGCGTTAAAATATACTTAAGTATGAGTACATATAAGTTGAGTATATAATTTATGATCATAAAATAATTTAATAATTTCATAAGTTGAGTGAAAATGATGCTTCAGAACCTCAATTAACCCAATCCCCAACATAACCCTCATCAATCAAAACACATATAAAACTCATTAAGGGGTTAGGGGTTTTGACTCCTTAGTCTTATGAACTGATAAGTTATCAACAAACAAGATGATTTCTTAGTTACTATACTTCTCTCTGAGCTTATGCAAAAACTCGATATACTACTCTCGCTTAATAGAGGGAGGATGAATGACATAAGCTTCTATACTTGAATCTTTACTAAAACCAGCTAAAATTGAGTGAGTGGTGACCTTTACTTTTTAATAATATACTTCTATGTTATCATACTTTTTATACAAGGACTTATTAATGAAAGTGTTGAATGTGAACACTACTTCATCAGCATGCATGATTTTGATGTTATTAGTAAAAGCTCTCTGCATTTAATCATATATAAAGTTTGAATTATTACTATAAAATGGCACTGTAAAATCAATTACTCTCTTCACTCTGTTGTCAGTCTTGAAATTAATGCCATTTCTTCTACAAATATTGGCTATAGTCTAAGGAGAGATACGCATGTCAGAAAACTTGCAATGAAACATGACAACTAGCTAGTCGAGTGGAAAGTGAGTCCAATAATTTAATGTGTTAGAGTCATAGAGATAGTCAATATGGACCTGTGAGAACTTTTATATTCTTGCAGGATGTTTTCAAGTACCATAATTAAAATGCTAAACAGCTAACATGCTGTGATATCTAATAGTTGAGGCACTCTTGCGTAGGAGCTTTGCTATAGCTGCAAAATTAGGCACTGGTTTGACTTAGTCTATACTAATACTTGTACCATACCTAAGCTTAAGCAGTAAATCTAAATATTATCATCGTAAATAGACCCTAAATTTCGATAATTTCTCTTTCTCATTTTGCAAATTGGCTTAATTTCTCTACTAACCCCAATAAGATCCCAGGTTACCATACAAATTAAAGCACTTATAAACCTCAAGGGGTTTTAATTTCATATACTTTCAAAACTCTGGCGCAAAAGGTAAAAAATTAGGTGATTTATCAAAATTATAAAATGGCATAATCAATATTCAAAAAATTAACTCGCTCATCTTTATAGATTTTCTCAATCGGATTCAACTGGAGAGGTCTTAAAAACAATCTTATTAAGAAAGAAAATAGCAGTTATGTCAGGCACTTCTGGTTCACGAGTTTATTTAACCACTAAGGTTTTGCAAAAAAAGATTTTCTGTTTTAGCTGAATTATTTAATATAGCAACATTATCATTTCTTTACTAAGACATCAAAATATCTTTTTTTTCAATTGTTATTTTATAATTGTGTAATTATAGACTATTAAATAACAAATTTTTATTAATTTAATAATGATTTTCAAGCCATTTGCAGTTGAACTTTTTATCTTAATGTTAATTTTAAGTATTTTTTAAAGAACACTTTTAACAATTTCCTTCTTAATTATAGATGCTTGTTAACACTTTATCCTTATATTAAAATCTTATATAAGCATTTCCAATTATGATCTAAAATGGCCTTTAATATTTTCATAATTTTGTTTTAACAATTTTATAGAATATTAATACAGTCACTAATATTTATTTATATAAATATTACCGTATGGTAGTATGCAGTGTATATTTTTTATCTTTTGTTAAAAAGATCAATTTTCTCTTTATTTAATTAGTTTATATTTTTTATTTTAAATCGAAATAAAATCTTTTTAAATCACTATTTTTTGAATAGTAATTGAATATATAAATTAATATTGATTTATGCTTGTAGAGCAATTTATTTATTTGCTACTTTATTCCTAAATATTATCTATAAGATTACATAGAAATACTTAATTTACTATCATACATTTACATATATTTATTTTCAATTATAATTTATTTAATATTTTTTTATGATTGCTTGATTATTTTATATTTTAAATAATAAATATTTTCATTAGATTAGATTAACATATATAATTTGATCTCATTTTCTTATACTGCAATATAAAATGCTTATAAAATTTATTATATAAATTAATTTGTGAATTTATTTACTTATATGATCAAATTGATTAATATAATTTTTGTCTTATTAAGTATCATATATTTGTAATAAATAATGGCATTTACATCTATAACATTCGAAGCATAGTGGAAACTGTTAGATTAGCAATTTAAAGATTTGTTGATATATCTGTCTTGTTAATATAGAAATATTATGGAGGATGTGAAGAAATAGAAATTACATTAGCTTGATTTATATAAAATAAAACTAGTATTGATTTGATTGATAAAATATATATTTACATTTTTAAATAAGTGATAAAAATATCTACCAAAATTTTCATTTATAAATCTAAAAATATTCTAAAGTCTCTGTAGAAGATAATTTACCCTTCGCATACGAATATACTTATTTGGTAATTCAATGAAACAAATGCTTCATGAATAATAGTAAGATTAAGCCTCTTTACAAGTGTCTTGGTGTAAACAGTTTAATTACTAGTATAGTAATAACTCTGAATTGTCTGGAAACTAAGTCTTCTGTTTATTCTTTGATATACGTATATTATTTTCTAAATTGTAACTTTGAAGAATAAACTTGTAATATGTTGCATGCCTGGCAATATAAAGAATATCTATTTATATTGCTTTGATGGAATTAATAATTTACATGTTAATTAAGTTGAAAGCGAGAATCAGATGGAAGACAAAGAAAAGCGGAGTCCACTTAGAAGAAGTAAATCGAAATGCTTGCAGATGAATGAAGAAAAAAACCACAACTAGTTTACTAATTATTCAAGCATCAATATTAATAATTATGAATACATGGACAAATTCAAAGTTATAATTGCTAATAGCTGCCAATTTCCTTCAAACAACAAAAGAGGGAAGTAAAGAGAAGAGTAAAGCAAAGTATTCACAAAAAGTAAACAGTAAGAGCGAGATTATTTTAAAAACAATAGATAAAAGTTAAATTCAATATTTACCTCTTAAGTGTGAGAAAATTAATCTCTGAATTCAATCAAGTCTAGATTATGAAAATATGAAGTAAAAGATCAGATTTCATTGAACTCTTAGAATCAAGATCATAGAGATCTTTGGATCGAGAAACCACAACATAACACAGTAAAAACTGTCTAGGAATGATGGGGCACTCCCTTTAAATAGTGAAAATCAAATTAAGAAGTCAAATTTCAGCGAAAGTTCATAATAACTATTTTTAGAGGAATTTCCACTGAGTATATTATAATATTTTAATTATAGCCCACTGAAACGAAGAAGTCAAAGAATTATATAAAGGGCTAGTGCTCAAAGATAGATCAATAAAGCACAAATGTAATACCTAGAAGATTATTAAGATGGGAGATTTAAACTATTAATTGAAGTAATTAAGTAAGAAGCTGAATAAAAATAGGATTGAAAGAATTAACCCAAAAAGAAATCAGGACACATTCCAGAGGAAACCAATTTTTTTTATTATTCTTAAATATTGAAGCATTGAAATAGGAGTTAGAAAGATCGCAAAGTGATATGAGGGAAGCTCTCAATCAAAACCAGAAAAAAACCTAAAATTAGCAGATATAGAAAGAGAAGGTAAGAAAATAATTTTTGAAAACTTTCATAGAAGAGGGCAGGACAATAAATAAAATATACTTAAAATTGCCAGAGAAATAGTTAGTAATCTATAATAGTTAATTATAATATTTTAACCACTTATACATTAAAATTCTATTATGCTTGTGTAAGATAAAGTAGTGAACAATTAATATGGATTTAGTTTTTCATAAAAGATAAATTCAGTTTCAACAATACAAATAAATATGAATTTTATCAATAATAACTATGACTAAAATAAATTTATTTTATTAGTTAAAAATATTAGGCATAATTTTTATGAATTAGAGTTATAAAAATTGATTATTAAACATATCTGAGCTATTTCAAAAAGATTTTAATTTGACAAAGCTCATCAATTTAACATTATTAATTTAAATTATTCGAATTAATCAATATTCATGATTATTAATTTGCATTTGTCAATTTATTTAATATTAACTAGCAAAGTTATAGTAAGTAAAATAAAAAGAAAGCGGTAGAAAAACTGATTAATACAAGGAATTGGTACAAACAGCCAACTTTAATGGTTTATGCAAAAAAAAAAGTGACCTAGTTTAGAACAATTCATTTTTAGATACTAAGTCGCAATGGAGTTAAGCCGTTATAGAAATGAAACACAATTTAAACAAAAACTATCTGAAACGATCCCTCAACTTAGTTAAAAGGAGAACAAAAAACTAAGAGAAGTTAAAACTTTTACAAAATTACTATAAAAGCACAAAGTGTCAATTAAAGGAACAAACTTGGGATTATGTAATTAAACATTACAATTATTAACCTAATGACAAAAGAGCTAAAGCAAGCCCAAATTTAAACTATGATATGTAAGTGTGATAAATGGGTTAAGTGAGATGAAATTTTGAAATAAAGAGGGTGTAGTAAAAACATAAGTGAATGCAATTTCAACAAAGCAATTGAATACTGAAGATCTGGCGGCAAAAACAATAAACAAATCTCACGCTTTACGGGTAATATCTTCTATATATTATTAAAAATTAAAGAAATGTATTTGTTTTAATTAAACCTTTATATGATTTGATAGAAGTATCAAAACAAAATGTTTTAAGAGATGTAATAATATATTTTAGCTTATAAGGTAAGTTTAAATGTTAACTCAAATATATAAGTTTAAATCACTCACATTTATTAAGACAGAATAATTAAAACTGAAGAATCATTTTGAAGATATTCAATTCATAATTGATTTGAAAATAACTAAAGATAGTATCATTCTTAGCTTAAAGGTGTTAAAATAATACTTAAAATCATTCAAAACATACATCACAACAAACAAGTTTATACTGATTGAACTTGTAAATATTAATACAGCCAACTTCTTCCCTAAAATATAATTATTTTTGAAATTCTATAAATGCATCTCAGCATTATAATATAATGAAAAGCAATTAGTGATTTATTCAAAATAAAGTTGCAATAATGCATAATATTTAGAGTAATAATTGAAAATAACTTGGATATCTATCATATTTTTTTTCATTTTAAAATTAAATATTTCCAATTCTTTAATATTTTGCCATCAAAGAATAAAAGAATTTCAGAATTGTTAAACTCTAAGAAAATACCGGAATACTTAGCAAAGAGAAGCCTAACACTGATAAGTAGAGGCAAATCAAGAAATCGGAAACAAAAACTCAATACTTGTTGACTCTCAATTTAGTAAAATAGTAGATAAAATAGTATATAAAGATTAACAAACTCTTTAGAAAAAAGAGTTAATTACTAGAAATAAGAAATTATTAAAATGGCTTAAAACGATAATAAGAACTCACGTTAATCTAACAAGATTTCTGGAACATATATAGGAATCAATAATGTAGAGTCAACATAGATAAGCATATCTGCTTGCTGACTAGCAAAAGCTTAAGATTCTATCAGGAAAAAGAAACTATTGGAAATTCTTTGAAAGAGAATAAAATTAGAAACATATAGTAGAGTAGAGAAACCCGTTAACGAATCATGTTAGTCACAAAACTCAATATCAGAGGGGAGAAATTCATTTCTAAAAGAGGAGTAATTTAAGGCAGATTACTTCATATTGTTCAACATTTATTTACAATATGCATTTAACTACCAAAAAGGATAGACATCTCTAATAAAACAAGAAAAGTTAATAAAGTTTGCCGATTATATTCTAATCAACGTCAAGAGTTGGGAACATATTAAAAGAATTCTTCGATCATTTAGAGAATCATATAATGATACAATTTCAAACTCTATACGATAAAATCACTATCCGTAAAACGATTGAAGCTAAAGGTTAAATTAGATCCAAAGTGTAAATAGTAATGCTTGAATGTTTTAACACGAGAATTCTATCAGAAATAATAAAGGATAATATTTAAAAACAAAGAAAGTTCTACCAAAGACTAATTAAATCATACAACCACACAATCTGCGACACAATAATGGTAACACATATAGATCTATACTAATTTACAAATAAATCACATTAATAGTAGCGCATTATGTGGAAGTTGATATGACGAAAGCCTAGTTGATAAGACCAAATTTCAGACATATTGAGACATTACATTTATAACTAAATTGAATACAGTGAATATTAATTAAATGTCAGCAAATCCAACTATATAATTAAAAACTAGCTAAAGAAGACCATTAAAAAAATGAAAATTAAGCAAAAGAATTTTATTATGATCGAGAAGGCAAAATTTAAATCTTTAAATGCGAATAAAATCTCATTAAAAAGAAATAGATATTCATAACAAAGGATCTTATGGATATTATGATTGTGATTAGTCAAAATAGAACAGTGTTAAACTATGGGATGAGTCACTGTTGCAGTATTTATAGTGCTTTTTGTAAATTCTAATCACATTATGATCTGATAAGCTATTTACCAAGCAGGAGATTCTGCAAGATTGTCAAAAATGATAAGTATAAAAAATTGATCGACATTGTCTAGTAAATAGAAACAATTGCGCATATTATTATAATAAATAACAGACAAAAATGACTTGAAAAATCTGGGTACTATTAAAAATTAAAGAAATTATTTAAAACAATATTCGCTAGAAAATAGAGGGTTGAAGAGACTGCGTAAGAAGGATAACGGAAATCAACAACCTCAACATTGAAAAACAAATAAAATAAACATTTTTGTCCACAGTAAATAATTGAGAGAAATATATTTTATATATCAAAAACTAAAAATTTATAATAAAAAAATTCATTACATTGAAAACCATATCAGCAACAACAAAAAATAGACCAAAAAATGGGAAGAAAATAAGTATGTATTCTAGAATAAATAATGAAAAAAGTTAGATTTCAATTCAGAGATAAAAGCAAAGATATTATATCTTGTTAACTTGGAAACCGGCATCATGAAATCAAATATTGGAAAATTAGTCCTATCAATCCAAGAAGCAATCGTAGAAAAAAAATAACGAGAAAAAGAATGGATCTCAGTAGCAAAGAAAAGACTACGGAATGGGAACACTTGTAATAAACCTTTTATTGATCAAAATTTGGAAAACACCTATTAAAAAGGACTACCAAGTAACCATATAAGAACAACATGATGAAAAAGACGTGAGAAGATTCAGCGAAATTGAAATTAAAATCTCAAAGATTCGCGAATATCAATATAGTTATGAATAGCATAAGAAAATGAAAGAAAATAGTGGGATAGATTATAAAATCAATTGAAATGATTAAATGATGATAAATGTTACCATCATCATTGACAACAAAAAGGAAATGCTCAACAACAAAGAAATTAACATAACGAAGAAACTAAAGTACTATATACTGATGAATCTACAGCCAATTGAAACAAGGAACATAATCAGAAAAAGAATATGAGTTGAAGCTTGGCAATGATTTACATAAAATCCTACATTCTTGATCCAATTATTTTTTATACATATTTGAATTACCTTGAGTTATTATTGTCCATTATCTTGTTACATTAAAGAAATCTATAATTTTATATAATCATCAATAATGAATAACTTTATTTCAATAATATAGAATATAGTATTTCTATAGTTAGTAAAGAGTACGAACCTTAATTCGATTTATTAAGGTTTAACTTGAAATTATACTTCAATATGCTTACTGCGATTCATTTATTTAATTATATTGATTGATATATTTATAAATGCAGGTTTGATTTTGGAAGTAAATTCTCTTTATTTATTTAAAATATTTAATTGTAAATTTGAGCATAATTACCTATAAGTTTTTGTTATTAACTATATCTAAGAAATTAGGCATGATTTAGATGTTTTTAAAAAATGTAAAAATCTATTCATGTTTAGAATGAATTTAATGATGAAATGTTTCATTCAGACGAGAAAAAGGCTACTAAAAAGTAAATTAAGCATGAAGTCTTTGATTGAATAAGAATAGTAAGTAGTAAATAAGAATATGCAATAAACATTATATCATTAAAAATATAATAATAAGGAATTAAGTGGATATATAATAATTAAAAAGTGGCATCATACGAGACAAAATTTAGAAATATTTTTTTTCAAATTCATAAAAATTCAATTATGCATGATCATTGAAACATTAATTATAATATAATAATATTTTTTAATATTTTTTATTTTGATATCTATATAATTATTATATATTATATACTTTTTATATATTATAAAGTCAAAATTCTCGAACAGCTTTTTTATTCTTCTTCTAGAGACCTTTATAGATGTCTCTTTCAGCATGTATAAATTCCCCTAGCCTGTGCGTCCCTATTCCTTTCTGAGGTCTCTGTCTTTCATCTAGAAGAGTATTAAAAAACTAAAGATATAAAATGTATACATTACAAAAAGTTTAATGCCCCGAATAAATCTGGTTTTCATTTTAAATTCCAATTTTAAACTTCAACTTATCGATTTGCTATTATTTTTCAATAATAAGAAAAGAAAAACATAATTTAAGATAAAAAGGCAATGATTAGATGAAAGATAGACAGCTACAACAAACTATAAAGATTGAAGCTGCTCGAGGTCATTGCAGGTTTAGAAGAATAAAAAAGAAATAAACATTTTTGAAAGACATTCAAAATGCTTATAAAATAGTTTAACAACACAACTCTCACGATACCAAAATGTTGAAGTCAGCCAAACAAATTTAATGCTTAGCTGGACAATAGCCGTCGACTCAATTTATAACAACCAGTGAGGGAAATTGAAGAATTGGTGAGAAGAAGGGAGAAATTTAAGGAGGACCAATCAGTAAGTAGAGAGATTAAACCATAAATGACAAAAGACAAATAACCACGAAAGTAGTAGAGCCTAAGAGTTTTTCTCTAAAATTATAGATTTTATTATATTAAATAACAAGTGATGAGATAAATAGACCCCAGAGACACCGAAATCATTTGATTTGTGGGAAAAAACTACAAAGAATATCTTAGTTAACTACAAAAAAAATTTGCCCAAATTCCCCTTTCAAGTAACTGAGGAGTAGTAGTGCTAAACAACGAAAGTTTGAAATTAAGACAATCAAAACTAACTTGTAATACACTGCTTGAAACGTTATAAATAAAGGAAGCTTTCCAATATAAATACTAACAGTGTATAGCCTCTCTATTTTAAAGAAATTATAAAGGAAGTAAAATCTCATTAATTAATAAGAATTAAGGCAAGAGGGCTTTAACTTAAAATATTATTGGTTTAAATTTAAACTAATTTTTCTAATCATTAAAGTCATTGGCTCAAACAATTTTTTTCAATTTAAAAACAGATCTTAATATGCATAATTTTAGGCTAATTATTATAACATATTGTCAATAATAATTTAGTACCTTATTAATCTTTTCAAGACCTTTATCTTAAGTATAAAATAAATATGGAATTTTATAGAAAAAATTGTTCTTAATTCAATGATCGATAAAAAAAATGTATTAGCAAAGTAATCACCCCGAGGGTATATCATGAATTCCATATGAATCATTGCGAAGTTTTATATTTGTCAATTCTATCTTCTATTTGTTTAGGAATCCCATTAATAAATATGCTTAATAGCAGGGATACTGATGAAAGGGGGAATTATTTCCTCTAATAGACTTCTAAGTCTACGAAAACACTCATTTGATGACATCAAATCTTCAGATGCTCCGTTAGTGGTCTTGCTTTCATCAAAAAACACTTTATAGTGATATCGTCATCAACGCCTCGGAGGGTGAGAAAACTCGAACAACAGTTTGAAATTTTTCGACATTTACAAGTAAGAATGATTTTCGAGCTGTAAACTTCGAAAAACCTAATACATTTTAAAATTCTTTATATAAAAATTATATAAAAATAAAAAAATCAAATATTAATAGTAAACTATACATAAAAGTATGTAAACATTTAGAAAAATGTTAGTGTATATTTAATTAATCAATTCTATTATGTAAATATCAAGATTATTAACTATTTCTTAATTACTAAAAATAATTCCTGCTCCTTATCTTTCTTCTCTATCATATTTTGCTTTTTGTTATACTTCAATAGTTGAGCACAAGTCTAGTTGATTAAAGAGTCAAGATCGTTATTGTCTAAATCTTAACATTGTTCAACTACTAGTTGTCTCATGAATTCATTGTTAATTAAGTCAGCTAGTTTTGATTAAACTAATTCTACTGTATCTTGTTACTGTTATTGTTGTTACTGACTTTCATGCATTGAGAGTACTTTAGCTTGTGAGAAAGGATAGATTCTTCGTACACCTCTTAATCGTCGCCCACATCAGCCATTGCTTAATCAGCGCATCCTACTAACTCCTGACTTAAGAATCAGCAGGCTGCTCATCGTCATCGTTTGCATTCTCGCACTTCCCTAGCTCTTCATCTTCAATAACACCCTCATTTTCGAGTTTCTCGTCTCCCTTTAATTTATTCATCGGCTGGATGCTGATACTCCCATTGGGCATCTCGGCATTTTATGGAGAAAGGTATTGCAAACGAAGTCTCGGGCGAAAGTTTGAATGAAGGGTTGTCAGTGGCACTACGCGATTCTCTATGCAAAGTGAAGTGAGATCGAATGTCCAATTCAGAAAAGTCTCACAGGAACCGAGATAAATGAGCATCATTGTTTCCCAAAATACTATTGGAATTTCCCCAGGTATATTGCCACTTATTGTGCTTATGGTTTCTGAGATGTAGAGAAAATCTTAGGTATTTAATCTGCAAATCTCTTAAGCAGCTGCCTTTTCCACTCTTGGCTCAGAGGTATCCTCTCTGGTATAGTGTACGGTTCCTTTACAGATTCTCCTTCTATTTAAGGGACTTCAATAACAGTGCAATTCACTTACAAATAAGTAGGCAGGGGTATTCTGAAGCAGTATACTGTGCGCACAGCGCTCGTTGGCTTCTCAACCAATGGAGTTACCATCCACTATGGTATTTCATAGCTCGAATATATATTCATCGCTCCAAATGGAACAAGCTCAAATGCCAATAGAGTCGAAGTTAGTGTATGTTTATGTAACAGTGAATACAAGATTTTCTATCACTTATACTCTTTCAGTACTTGCGCTTATACGAGCAGTCCCACCTTTAATAGACTTTCCACATAATGCGCTTCTACCTAGCAATGCAACAAAGACTACATTTAATGAAGCTAACGTAAATCTTCCAACAGCCCATAAAGTCACAAATATTGTCGGCCTTGTTTAAGAAAGTCACATGATTGTTGGAAATGGCTATTGGTATTCTTTGTCAGGTTTGCGATATTAACACTTGCAATGGTGTTACAGTAAAACGCAAATTGGTATAAGCGCCTTCATTATCTTCTTCTCCTTCCCTAATGCCTGGAGGGCTCCCATCTAGTAGTACTGGCTCAATCGCAATTTCATTTGGAATTACTTATCCTGGTTGTGAATTTCTTATCAATCTGTCTAAGATTAGTATCTAAAAGAGGTCGCCGCCATCTATAGCTGTTTGTAATAGGGTTTAATTAGGAATAAAATTAGCTCTCATCACTCCTTTAATTTTGTTGCTTTTTAATTATTTTTAATTTTTTAAAAGCAATGAAAAGTAATATAACAATAATTATAATACAATACTTATTTTGAATTTAAATTTAAAATAATAACCATCATATTCGCTCATCTGTTATACTTTTAAATATTTTAGAGATTAGCAAATTATTATGTAAAGAAATCTTTAAAGAAATAATTAAAAACGTAGTGGAAGCTTACTCTAAAGGTAATCAACAATACTAAACTTTTACAAATGCTGAAACAATACGTTTGACATACTAGCCTGCTCAAATCAATAGATCATATATTTAACTATATGAATTTTAGAGTGAAGTTTCTCATATCAGAAGTTTTATGCCGAAGAACAAACAATGAGAATATTTGATGCAAGGAAACAATGTTAGAAAATACTTATAATGCGAGGATCGGAATTCAAACTAGAAGGCCCGGACTAAAAGTACAACGAATGTCTTGAAAAAAGACTTGAAAGACAGATTAAGGAAAAGAACAGGCACAAGAAATATACAGAATAGAATTTTAAGAGCAAAACTAATATTCTGAGCAGTGAATTACAGGAAACTTAGAGCTAAGATATGGAACAATCATCTTAAATGTGTTAAATTAGAGAATTGTGGAAATATATATGTAAAATATACTTAAATTATTAATCAATTTAATTATAAGTACTCTGCTAATCAGTGATTGAAATTAAATATGGAAAAATTGATTGGTAAGTATTTTATTTTAAACCCTATTACCATTTTTATATAAATTTAAATAGTTTGATAATATAATGTTTTATACTTATATTTGATAATAGTATTTATTAGTAAATTAGAAAACGAATAGTTATGAATTAAATTATCTATATATAAATTAATGTCTTATTTTAAATTTGAAAATATAAATTGAATCAAAACGTGTTGTGTTAAGATATAAAATTATTTACATAAAAAATACTATAAATAAATAAGAATTTACTATAAAAATATGAATAAAAATTGGTGAAATGAGATAATATAAAATTACAATAATTAAATATTTAAAAGTAAATACTTTAAACACTAAGGTCTAGTAAAAGTAAAAATAATTTGCTTTCTTTGGTCCTTTTTTGTCAACACTGCAAAATAAGCATT
Organism: Oxytricha trifallax; assembly: GCA_000711775.1. NCBI lineage: Eukaryota > Ciliophora > Spirotrichea > Sporadotrichida > Oxytrichidae > Oxytricha > Oxytricha trifallax. Next base: position 25,304 of record ARYC01000745.1, on the reverse strand, counting down.
TATTACAAGTAATTATAATAAATAAAGTTATTAATTATTAAATAATTTTAAACTTTTAGGAGGACAACTCAATATTATTAAATAAAAAGTAAGGAGAATTGTACCTTGAAATCTGTGAAACAAGACCCATAGTAGTGAATTCACATTGTAAGCAAAATAAGTTGAGAAAGTAACTTTATATGAAATATAGTTAAACAAAAGTGATCTTAGAAATTACTAACGGGAAGGAGGGCTTTACTATTGTAAATAGTAAAAGAACTCATGCCGATTAGATGATAAAACTTAACTATTTAAATAAATCTAGGAGAAGTACAAAAATGAGAGAGGTGTATCTCTTAGTTGTAGAAAACATACTGTTTAATCTAGAGAATCAAACAACTATCAATACTGAGTATAGAATTTAAAATTCTTAAGATGGAATAGCAACTAAACTGATTAAGAAACTTCACAAAAATATCAAGATATTTTTGTGAAAAAGATGAAATTTAAAACCAACAAAAGTAATCACTCAAGAGAGTAGATTATCATCTACGTTTTTCAATATTTACTTTCAAGACGCATGATACCAGCAACCAGAGAGCTTTTCGTTAATAAAGCTAAAGAAGCTTGTTAAGCTTACTGACGATTTGTTGGCAAATATCAAATGAGCTTTGAGATTAAAAAGTGTCATTTATTGCATCAGGAAGATTGAAAAATCTCTCAACTTGAAACAATATATCAATCAGGCAGTATTTTTGAGTGACACATAGCAATTTGTAAAGATAGAAAATATATTGTAAGTAATGTTTAGAAGGTTAAGTACCTTGGATAAAAAATATATTTAAATAAATAATAGTTAATCAAGATAAGTATGAGGAAATAAAAAAGAAAGCTTAATTTCACCAATTTTTTACCAGGCAAAATAAACAAAAGTGTGAGACATGATCATGGTGGCACAAATAAATTATATGAAAGTTTATATACCCTATTAATAGAAACTTTGTATATTAAGTTAGTAATTTAACTATAAAGAATGGTATACATATCAGCCAAAGATATCCCAAATAAAATTTTAGGGAATAACGACATTTTTTGAATAAATAATTAAAAATATATATAAAGATTTAATTTTTATAATAGTTTCATCAGGTAAGAGTAGAAGAAGGACTGGACAGAGACTCAGCAGAAGAGAAAAGCAAATATTATAGAGATCTCACAATTGATGATAGAGCAATGTTTAATGGAGAATAGCAAAATCTTAAGATTTATTAATTTATTTGTATCATAATATAAAATTTAATTATTTTAAAGAATGTTGCAAATGTAACTCAACTCAATAACACATGTACGATAGTCATAGTTCTTTCACTGGTTTCATAAGAAAATTATAAGAAATTCAAAGTCCCACCTATAGCAGTTAGTTAAACCAAAAGTTATTTTTTAAAAAAATCCATCAAAAAACTAGAAAAAGCTGTTTATAACTAGGAAAGTCATGTCAATGAAGAACATTGGCAAGCTATGGTATGAGCCACTATTGCAATTTCCACAAACTTTATGAAAATAAGAATTTACAAGAAAAATAAACTCGATGGGAGATTAAAATAGATTCACATTTATGCTAAAAAAGAATAGACTAATTGACATGGGCAACAAAACTAAAATAGAAATAATCACATAATATAATATAATTGAATAAAAAGATTAGAAAATAAGAGGTTCACTAATTCTAATAACCATGAAAAAGGTCATTTAGGATGACTTTTTCATAAAATAATATAAATATAATTCGATGATAAAAATTGAAATTGTTTTAACATATTTGAATATCTAAATATAAGTCATTATCGATTTTATAGGATAGTGAGATCAGAGAAAGAGACAAAATGAAACAAACTAATTTCAGAGAATCTGAGGATATTCCAAGAGATGCATCTGAAAGAAAAATGAACTATCATAATAATGCCTAAATAAGTTATGCTTTTAGTTGAAAGTTGAGGCGATATGGAATGATCATATATATATATAGGAGTAATGGCCAAGAAGAAATGACAATTAGAGATAAAAAGAAGTTAAGTACTTCATGAAACAGACAAATTGGCTTCAAGAGCAAGTTGAAAATTCATGAATTATTTCCCAGCAAGACAATGAAGAAACTTTATAGCCAAACAGCATAGTGAGCCAAAAATAAGTTTTATAGACACTTTGATGTAGTAATTTGTGTATAGAACAACTCAATGAAATTGCAGTATTTCAAAAACATGAAAGTGGGAACTTGTCTAGTTTGAGAAAATTATCTGTGCCAAAAATGGTTGAAAATTTAGGAGATAGATACATTCAATAGCAAGCAGTAACAGATTGAAATGTATGAGGAAAAAGATTCTGTAGAACGATATCGTTACAGAGTTGGTAAGGTCTGCCTAGGAGCTGAATTATATAGAAGGAATATCAATCGGATAGTGGGATTTCTGGCATAATTAGAAGGGTGGTTTTCAACAAAATGCCGGTGTCTTGTTATACTAGACAATCAAAGAAGAAATATGAAACTAAAAGTGATACCAGATGACAAAAATTACTTATCCGAGATGAAATGAGAGAATATCAAAGAGAGATTAAAAGATAAACAATGTGAAGTAAAAGAGGGCATTTGATTGAGAATAAACGAAACTAAGTTTTGAATAACTTTTATTGTTGTATTTCACTTAGGACATAAGAAGGCCGCTATTTTTATAAAAGTTAAATGCTTGTTCATTATTTATATATTTATCATTTACCCTAAGTAATTAAATAACCGCATTATTCACATATTTTATAGGTTAAAATTTGGATATTTATTTGTAGAATATTTAATTATAAAATTCTCTTATTTCAAAATAATATCATAAATGCTAATATAAGAATTACTTAAGAGATTTCTATTAAGTAAAACTATCAACTTAAATACAATAATAATTATAAAATAGTAAATCTTCAATAATAAGTGTATTTAACAATAATTCTTAATAAATATAATTGTTTTTTAATTTCATATCAATTATAATAAATATCTATAATAAAGAGATAGAATATTATGATACAAAGAATGAAAATATTAGTATTGTTCCTACTATAAACTTTTGTTATAAAATGAGTGAGAAATAATCAATTAGCATTTACAAGAAGATTTCAAAATAGCTCTCTTCATTAATTCTTTTCAACAGTAAATTTAAGTCAGGATTGATAAATATTTTTTGATTTACGAAACAGATTTGGCCAAAGTTGATTGCAATTCTACTATAAATATAATAATTCGAATGCAAGTGCCCTTCTCTTTTATTTTAAAGTAACTTCAGCTATTTAGGAGTTTTTCCATGTCCGCTGGTGAGAATTTTGTTCTGGAAAGATGTTAGAATGCGAAAGGTTCACCAACCATATGCTGAGGCAGAAGAAAAATTAGTTCACAAATTTTGATAAATTAATAAATAAATTGTTTGCAATTTATTATAATTTATGAATTTTCATTTAATTTAATAATGAAGTGATTGCATTGAAGTCTATGGGAACCCTGATCTTGAATACTTGGTTGTATAATAGGTATAAGCTCTTTAAAATTTAGATTTAAACTCCAATTAGGCAAACATACAATGTCTAAAATAGTAGAACACAGTAACTGATTATTTAAGCAGTAAAAATAACAACTGGTGATAAAAAACTTAAATTGAAGAATGTGATGATGTCAAGCGAATAACATAGTAAAACTATTAGTTTGAAGAAGAAGAGTATAATAGCATTAAAGAGAGCTATTTTAACAAAGCTGCATGGCTTAAATAATTTCTATGGCAAAATGTTTAGCAAATTAGGACAGCTGAGTTAGACAGTAAACATCAATATATGAAGCTGGCTTAACTCCGCAAAAGTAAACTAGCACTTAAACAAACGAAAACTAGTGTTATTAGTGTCGCTTTAAGGAAGTTAATACTTAGAAAAAGCAGTCCAAAGCCTAAAAGTAGTAAACCATAATCTTAGGAAGATAAGGGATTGATTCATTTCAAATAAAATAAATTAACAATGAGATTCTATTTAAAAGAAACAATCAAAAAGATATAAATAAATAAAAGGACTCAAATTAACTGTTTCATAGCAAATAAGAATACTAAAGAAAATGAATGAAAAGAGAGCAATAAAAACCTCAAAACCCTTTCAGTAGTTTGATTGAGTTTTTGATTGATAAAAGTAGACTATTAAGGCATACTTTATTAGGGTTTTAATAGAGTTTATGAAGGGGTTTTATGTTTTAATGTTAGTAATTTAAGTGAGTATATGAGAGGTTTGGGGTCAGTTTATGACAGCGAGTATATAGACTTATTGTTTAAGTTGCGATATGGATGTGATGAATATAGTGAATAACTCTAGCCTGTTCTGAATTATACATCTATTGCAAGACTGATACATAAATCTCCTGCAACTGTGAGGTCTCATTGTCTATTAGCATAAAATTTAAAGAGACAGCAGCTTAATTCTAAGCCTAAAAGACCTCTAAAATTTAAGAAGCAGCATCATATCGATTATCTAATTAATGATAAGACTCTTAAATACTGGGCTCACTACTCTCTGGCCTAGAGAGCTGTGATGTTTCATCGCCAATTTCCTGAGCTTCAAATCTCTGCTTAATCTATGGCGAACATATAAAAAAAGAATGGAATATCTTACAAGACAGTCAATCGCATTAAGAGAGTGATTGACTTGAGTGTTCCATTTTATAAGACTAATTTAAATTATATATTCAATTAAATGCAGAGGTCTTAAGAGCATAATATAAAGTTTATACACGCTGATGAAGCTGTATTTACATTCAATACATTTATATCAAAGTCGTGGTACAAGATGTATAGTAATATAGAAGTTTATGACTAAAAGGTTAAGATATAGACTCATGCAATCCTTGGTGGAATAAGTGAAGATAGTGGCCTCAAAACTTATGTTATTCACCCTCGTTCTGTAAAGACTGAATAATATATTAAGTTCTTGCAATAACTTAAAGATAAGTACACTGCCTAAGAGATTATTCTATTCGTTGATAACTTGTCAGTTCATAAAACTAAAGACTCAAGGAAGGAATATGAAAGGTTAAATATAACACCTGTATTTAATGTTCTTTCTAGCCTTAGTTTAATGGAATTTAATTATATTGGGGGTTATTGAAAGGTCATTATAAGAAATTGCTGCTCTACCATCTGATGCATGATTTAAAGATAGATGCAGTAATTTTATTAAGAGTGCTGCCAAAAGAGTCAGTGATGAGAAAGCTAAAGTGTGCGCAAGAGAAGGAAGATTTTGTGTTTATAAATAAGTATTAGAATTAAACGAATGAATAAATTTACATATTAAATTTGCCCGTAAAGGGATTTGGCGTCTCTTTCTTATCTTCTTCTTAAAGCTTGCATGGGCCCATTTTTCTTCTCTTAATGCAAGCCCCTGCATCTATGTTCTTCTCGTCTGCCTTTTAGAAATCTTTGAAGAGTCTCTTACTCAATTCATGCTTTAATTGAAACTTTCTCTCTCTGCTTAATTTGCTGCGCTCTTTCATCAAGTACGAAGCAGTAACAGGTTTTTCTATTAAGTTAGAAAACTAAGTTTACTTGAGATGAAAGGATGCTTTTGAAGTTCCTACAGCCAGGTGTCACTTATTTTAATATCTTGCTTCTCTTTTTTCTTCAGGAGAGATGCTGTATCGTTTCTTGTAAGCTTCTTAAATAACTTCATTTAAGTACTCAGGTTTCAAAGTTCCAAGAACACCAAAGAAGAAGTTTCTCTCTGGCAACTTATTAGAGAGCTGTAGCTTTGATGGAAGGTAGAGAGCTACGTCCGGAGCACTCATAGCATCGTCATATAGGTTTGTCACTGATATTTCAGGGTAGTTAGGTATCTCGATCATCCTAATTTCATTAGACTTAAAAGCTTTTTTCTCTTCACTCAGTAAGGATTTTAAGAATGAGATTTTAGTTACTGCCTGGGTTGGCAAGAAAAATCCAACTATGGTTAATCTATTATTAAGTTAAAATTTTTGAAAAATAAATCGAATTTAATTTGAAATATACATATATGAATATAAAGGTCTTGAGTTGAATTAAGACAATTAAGAATGTATTAGGTTAAGCCCTAATTAGGATATTAAATTTAGCTGTATCTCAATAAGCTGATTTCCAATAAACCCAAGATATTCTGACTGCCTTCCTTGAGCTTATAAGCTCATAAGTGTGGGCTTATAAGCTCAAAATCTTCCAAACGACCACTTCAAGGGTCATTTTCCAAAAATCTGTTTTTTAAGTAAAAGTCTTATAGAGGGCTATAATGCCCATTTTATGTTAATTCTTAATTAAAGTAGAATTTATTAGGTTTTAATTATTTAAAATCATTAAAATTAAACTTATATTACTTTTAACAAAATTCTCTATAGAGAATTTAAATCAGCCTTAAATTTATTACGTTTAAAAATATTAATTTAAAATTTTAATTTATAATTTCTACTTTAATTGAGAATTAACATAAAATGGACATTATAGCCCTCTATAAGACTTTTCCTCAAAAAACAGATTTTTTGAAAAATGACCCTTGAAGTGGTCGATTTTGGAAGATTTTGAGCTTATAAGCCCACACTTATGAGCTTATAAGCTCAAGGAAGGCAGTCAGAATATCTTGGGTTTATTGGAAATCAGCTTATTGAGATACAGCTAAATTTAATATCCTAATTAGGGCTTAACCTAATACATTCTTAATTGTCTTAATTCAACTCAAGACCTTTATATTCATATATGTATATTTCAAATTAAATTCGATTTATTTTTCAAAATTTTATTTTTATTAGTTAGAAGTTACCTTGCTAACCCAAGTACCTATAGAGGTCCTCTTTACTTCGAAATTTTCCTATTAAATCTTGAGATTAAATTCTCTTCATTGCATCATTCATAGACTGCATCTTGCTTCCTCTTTCTAGAAATGTTAATGAAATTTAAAATTATGGATATCCATTCTAAATTTATTAAAGTCTTACTACTAAATAGGGAGGACCTACTGGAGGTCAACCTTGAAAAGATATACGGAGAAGCATTGAAAAACTTGCTCCAAGTTTCACAGATTGATTTCCATTTTTATCAATCTATCTCCATTAAATTGCTCCTTATAATGTTTAATTATTTTAGAGGTCCTCCATATTAAGTTCAAACTTGATTTGGAGGACCTCCTAGAGAAACAAAACTTCATTAGGAGTATTTTAATTTACTAAAATGTATAAAATTCTCATAAAATATGTCAACTTACAGTTTTTATGGTTAGTTCATTTTCTTACCTCTCAGCAAAGAAACTACCAAAGTGTCTTATACTCGACTATTATAGTTTATCTAGGTAGATTTTATCATTATAATAATAAAATATACCAGCAAATTAAAATGAGCGCTAACCTTTTGAGAAGAGAGGCATTACTTGGATCAAGTCAATAAAAGTTATCATTCCAGCAAGCAAGAAAAGTAAAGACCAGAGAAGCTTGTACTCAGTGGGAGTCTACTTATGACAAATTTGACCAGTCTAGTTTTGAGATTTAAACATAAATTAAGTAGGAGGTTATCAAAGAAGCTGTGCAAATTGAGGAGAAGGTTAAACAACCCGCCATAGAGCATTAATAAATACCAGACAAAGTTGACTATTAATGCAATAAAGTTTTCCCTTACAAGTCGACTTATAAGAGACACTTGATAGTTATACACAACGATATGCCAAGGTTATATCTCAAGCATTAAAAGAAAGATGGGAAGTATGTTTGTGAGTTCTGTGAGAAGCTATATTCTCATACTAGAGACCTCAATGTGCACTTAAAGAAAAATCATAATTAAAGTTTTGTCTTTATTCATGATTCTACAGGGAATAGATTCCTCTAAAAGAGAAGATCAAGAAACCCATTGGAGTCTCTTAGAGTTGAAGTCTAGAAGTAAGTAAAAATGAAGAAATCAGTCAAGTACTTTCCAGTCTCTGAGATCAATAAAATCATGGTTAAATTAGAGGCAATGAAGATTCACATATTATAAATTATTGACTTAGATTCTTGCCTAGAAAGCTACTTTACTTCTTGAAGATTAATTGAGATGAGAGACATTACAGATGACTAATATGCTCATATGATATATCCTTTCAATTACTTCCTTGCTGATGACAAGTTCCAAATGGAATTTGCTAATGAGTATTATGCTCTTTAAAAGGCAAAGTAAAATGAGTGCAGGCATATCATCTGGCTTGTTGCTATTTTACTTGGTAAAGATCATGTAGCCTTCAGGCTTCCTTTTCTTGAAATGACTTACAGAGAATTCTTATCTGACAATAGATGTCAGAGATCAATTAGCTAGATTGTATAGCAGATAGTTGAGGGGATTGAAGAGCTTCACAAGCTAGGTTATGTTCATAGAGACTTAAAGCCAGAGAACATGATGATGAACTTTCAGCCTCTTAGAGTTTATATTATTGACTTCAACAGAGCTCAAAGAGTGCAAGCCTCTGCATAAAGAAATGAAATGTATACGGTACTCCTGGATATTTTCCAGAGAGAGAGGATTGGAGAGATGGAGACACTTAATGGGATATCTGGGCTCTAGCAATAATAATATTAGAGAGCGACATGCCAAGAAATGATTACTTTAGCTGCAAGGGTGAGAGAGATTCTAAGCAGAGAATCAAACAATATCTCGATAAAAATAAAATAAATGGAGGTCTCAGAGAGCTTGCCTACTCTATGATATTTAAACCAAGCAATTAAAATGAAGAAACGTAAGATACAATCAAGCAAAAACTTAGAAAAATAAATTCAGAGAACTGCCACATGACTCTAAGCTTATGTTTGTGTGAAATACTTTAAAACCTCGCTTGTTATACTCACTTAAAATACTAATATTTAAACATTAAACCCCTACATAAACCCTAATAAAACCCTAATAAAGTATGCACTAATAGTCTACTTTTATCAATCAAACTACTGAAAGGGTTTTGGGGTTTTGAATCTGGGAAAAATCATTTGTAATAATCGATGAGTACGATTGGATATTGCTAGAACGTTGTGTTAAACAAGCCGAGATCTATTCAATGATTTAATCTCTAATGCTAAGGGAGTGTTAGATTTTCTGGCTCTATCATTACTTAAAATAAACAGGGTTGTCTTAAAGTTGCATTTGATACAAAGGAGATCTTATTTTCAATGTTAAGCTGCTTGGTGGGAGATAAGAGAGTGAAGCTTCAACAGGAACTAGTATCGTCATATTAAACAGATTTTTGTAAGAGAATATACGAAACTTGATTTAAATATTGCAAATTAACTCCGATACTGAAAGTCGCTCAGTAGTCATACCAAATTATTGAGAATTAATTTATAAAGTATGCATATATACTTTTTAATTCAATGAAGAATGTCAAAGGCCCAAAACTTTAGGTTTAGTTTGAATAGTAGTTTTCTTAGAAAAACATTGAGGTACAATTAGGAGAATCCCTCATTAACGAGCAATAGGGAAGAGGCATTGACTTGAAAACATCTCCTGAAATCGAGTTTAATGGTGGATTATACTAGATAGTTGGAGTTATTTTTAAGCAAGGTTTCTCGATTATTATAGCCAGAGTAGGCAGACTTAATAAAAAAGGTATTTAACAATAAATTATCTACAAAAAAGGTCGCAATGAAAAAGTGGAATAAGTCGTCAGTTTTAATAACAAGTCATGGAAAACTAGGGAAATTAAAGATTGGGCGAACGTTTAGCCTATCTCGGGATAGAGAAGACGCGTTTAGAAAAATAAGATCAAGATAGCACAAGCTTCAGAATGGATTATAAACCAGTTATTGAAGCTTCAAACTATGCTGAAGGAATCATTTTCAAATAATCTTAAAATCATGATATCGCTAAGCTTGATCATCTAATTACTCCTTGAGTGAAAGAGGAAAAAAATACCTTCATAGGATAGTACTCTTAGTAGCAGTTTTCTAGTAATTAAACAAGTTTAAATGAATAGTCTTAACTAATGAAATCTCCAAACGAAGAGTCAATTTCAGAAAAGTCTTCCACTCTTGAAGAATAGCCTAATAGTTCACAAGAAAATCATATTTGGGAAGCCTCGATAAACTAAGTTGAGCGGACCTAAGCAAAGAAAAAAGATTCAAAAGTAAAAGGAAAAATATTAAAAACAGATCTCAATGTATCGTAATTTGCTGAAATATTGATTAGCTTAAAGGAGCGAACCATGAACCAAATTAATAAAGTGTCTGGTATATAGAAGAATTGAATTCTTCATTCTAAAATAAATTGATGGTAGCAAAGAGTAATTATGGTCGAAATAATATGAGAAATACTGTCTCTCATTTAGAGTTGCTGAGAAAAAGAACAAAAGACAAAATTAGTGATTCTCCCACTGTTTAATTTTGAAGAATACCATTAAATATTGAGAAAATTTGACGAGAGATAATTTAAATTCTAAAGTTTAAATCTATAAGTTAAGAGTTTAAATATTTAATTATGCTTTCCTCAATCTATCTCAATTTATGAATTGATTTTACTCCTCATTCAATAGTCTTACTCCGCCATCAATCACCCTACTCTCGTGCAGAGAATGAACTAAATGTTTATAATTTAAAAGATCATTGATTTGCCCTCTCATGTCATTGAACTCATCCCTCATTCGCTTGTTCTCTTATAAATACTTCTGCTTGCTCCCTTTTAGAGCAAATTTTTGTCCTTTGACCTCCTCAACTTCAATCATCCTACGCTTTCTTTGTGAACTCTGCTTAATTAGATAAGCAAATCGACCTTTTTGAATTAAAAGGTTATTGTGTCTTATTATTCTTACCCGCTATAAGAAAGGAAGCTCTATAAAGCTTGGGCAAACTCCGGCTTCATGTGTACTATAAGATTATTAATATAATCTAGCCTTTCTCTTCTCTTTAATTTCGCCTCGTAAATCATTTAATTTACCCCATCTTTATCCAATGAAAGCAGCACATCGCATATCCAGTTTTTATCAAAGTTTAACCATCGCTTTGGTCAAGAAGATAGATAAGCAGAGAGGGCTTATACTATGCAAAGTCTAGGAAATCCTCTGCAGTGAGGCCCTCAATCTAGGGCACAGCAGCGAAAACCACGTCTGATCTCTTGAGAAACTAAATCTAAATAATTACATAATCTTACCTCTTTTTCTCCATTCAGGAAGGCTTTGAAAAAGTAAATATTTGAGCAAGTTAGCTTTGGGAGATAGGCCCCACATTCTTGTGTTGAAAAATCATATAGCCTTTTCTTATTGCCTATCTATTCCTGCACTTGATGAACGTTTATCTCATATAATTTTTGTTGCATTTTACAGGAATTTGGGTAATGCCCCCCTAGCGGGGGTAGATCAATTTTTTCTCAAAATTTCAAAATATTCTATAAATGACAAAAACATTAAGATTTCATATTATTACAGAATGAGCAGGTTTGTAAAGTCACTAATAGTCTTTTTAAAAGTTAGATACAACATATTTCATTATTTATCTCAACATTTAATATTAATAAACTACAAAAGATCGGGAAATAAATTCTTGTAAAATGCAAAAACTGTATTGAATTATATATTATTTAATCAAATATTATCTATAAAATGTAAAAAGATTACTCAAAGTGAGATTGTATTATGTATAAAATCAATAAAAATAAACTGGTGATGACTTATAATTTTTATACTTTAATTATTTACTCAAAGACAAAATCAATTTTAATTGGTAAAATGTATTATAAAATGCTTGAATTTATTATTAATTTATTTATTTCCTCAAATGTTGACTTATACAGCAGAAAAATATTTAAACTCTATCGCAGTTTATTATCTATCATAATAAGTTTGTAAAAGTGATTTTATAAACAAGAAATTTGACAATCTTTGCAATTTAAAGTCTTGTCATTGAATAGTAAAATGTGTTATACTTACTTGTGTTTTTTCATGTAGGAGTCTTCAACTTGTGCCTTTCAGTAACTATTGCCTTAAAATTGTAAAAGAAAAAACCATTTTTAATTTAATGTTTCAATTTCTACTTATATTACGTTGCATTAGATTAATTTAAACAATTTTTTATTTTGAAAAATAAATGATCAATAGTAAATTTATAATAAATTTAACTTAGTAAAACTAAATTAGATTTTTTTATTTTAAATAAAATTTGTGAATAAAAAAAATTTAATTTCGTTTATTAAGTTAAATTTATTGTAAATTTACTATTAAATTTTGAGAAAAATAATGAAATAGGTTTGTATGTAGTTCTTAAAAAGACTATTAGTGACTTTACAAACCTGCTCATACTGTTATAATTAGAAATTTTAATATTTTTGACATTTATAAAATATTTTGAAATTTTGAGAAAAAATTAATCTGGGGCCATTACAGAGGAATTTAAACAATTAATTACTATTATCTATTAGCAAGCTCTTAATAATTAAAAGAAATTTTTTTGTCGAACTTCAATATTATTTTATTTATCTAAGATGAAGTTATATATTTAATTGAAAAATTATTCTATATAGAGAAAAGGTTTTAGCCTCTAGATTTTTCTTTTTAAACGTAAGTAAACATTCTCAACATAAATGCAGCGACTAAGACAAAGTGATATCAGGAATTTTTATTAAAAAGATTATGGTCACTAATCTTTGTCAGACTTAAATATCTCAGATTTGTCTTTAGGAGAATACCATTTGAATGAATTTAGCTTACTGATAAAGCTTAACTACATTTCCGCGTAGCTTATTTAAGCGTCAAATTAGATAGATGAGGCAATCGGGATAGCTGAACTCTAGCTGAGTGAAAAAAACAGGAAAAAAATTCCTTGTAAGGAATCTCAATTAGATAATACTTTCGACCAAAGACCTAAGTCATTGACCCATTTGAGTAACTGAGTAAGATCAAAGTCAATCATACTATTGAGTAGTACTTTTCTTAAGATAAGCTTATCAGCATCCTTGAAAATGCTTTCATATTTCATTTCAGACTATGAATGGATACAGATGTAGACCATTAGTAAAGGAATTTAATTGAAGCAGAATCTTAAAAAAATTTCCAAAACTTAATATGGAGTGTGAGATCTAATCCACGAGTCATGATGAATTTTAATCTAGGGTGGATTTTATCAGTATCCTACAGAACACTGGGGAGAAAAATAAAAAAAGAGGATTAAAAGTAAATAAAATCTAAAATGAAGATAAACAAATTTATAGTTTGCATTAAAACTACAAGGTTAGCATGCAAACTTTATCTCGAAGATTTAAAGTAACATACAAAAAAATTAACTAAATTATTATAAAATACAATTAATTAACCTCTGACTAAACTCAATTAGATAAATAGTCATATGGCTTAGAACTAAGCGGAATGGGGTCACTCATACCCGGAATAGTTCAAAAGCATTAAGGCCTTATATCACTCTAAAAGATTAAGAGCCTATAAAATCTTCTTTCGGATTGGAACTATCTATTTCATGAATTCGCTTGATCATAAAAAAAAACATCTTCACTGCAATTTTGAAAAGATATACTATTTAGATAGACTCTCTGTTAATTTAGGATCTTAAGGCTTGAGAAGGAGAGCGGCCGAAAGTTATATTGAATCACTATATAACCAAATGATAATTATCAATGTTGACGAAAGCAGTATTTAACACAATAATCCAAAGCTCAAGGGTTGGGGAACAATTGGTGTTTAGAGCTACTCAACTACTAAGCTCCGATTAAGCAAACTTAACATAATTGCGGCCGCTTTTAGCGATGGGCATGTTTATTTTAATGTCAACTCAGGAAAAAATAACAGCTTGACATTTTATAACTTTATCTTAAAGCTTTGCTACATACTCGAAAATTAGGATTAAAGTTGGCGAGAGAAGTACATAATATAAATAAATAATGAAACCTACCACAAGAGTTCATTTATAAGATAGAAATTCGAGCTCTTTCATATCCCTATTACATTTCTAGGTCCTGATTAGTTTAGCTTGGCACCAGTGAAAAAAGTCTTCGCCCATATAAAAAGTAAATACCTTGACTTAACCAGTTTAAAATTAGGAAATAAGTAAGTGCATCTAAAAACTTCATGTCTTAATTAATTTCTTAAGAAGCAAATAATTCTTCATTTCGCTAAGCACGTTTAAAGCCTTAACTTTAATTGGCTAAAGAAGACATATCTAAAAATCATTAACTTTGTATACTATACCTAACTTAAGGATATTCCTTTTGAATTAATGCACTCTATAATTTGATAATAATTTTGGCATTTTTAGTTTGATTAAATTCCCAATTTCTAAAATTTCATTTCATTATTCTATTCATAAGATTCTTAACTTTATTTCTAGAAGCACTAACTCACGAATAAGCATTGGGCTAGTTATTAAATGATATGTTTTATGTTGATTGGATCTTATTGCCCTAAGACAATTTAACAATTTTGCTTTAAAAAAATGAATTTTTTCAGTTTATCTTTTCGATAACTCTCTTTAGGCTTTGTAAATGTAATCTGTCGTTATAACAGAGAAGATATTAAACATTATTTAGAATGCTCAGAAAATTCTTGAAAAACATGGCATTATACAGCATAAATTACCAAATTAATCTTCCATTGCAACATTAAACGAAATTGTAACCTTAAATGGAATTATTGTGATAATAAAGGGTATTAATAAACCATTATCTCTCCTTTTATTCTTTGAAAGTATAGGTGTTTATTTGAAATATTTCTTAGTCATCATTCAATTTTCTTGAAATAAAGAATGAGCTTTCATAATTTATCTAACATACTTACGGATACGAGTTTTTTATAATCTATATATAAACTATTAGACTCTTAGACTATTTATTGAAATTTGATTGAATATCTAAAAGACATAAGCTATCTAGTTAATGTAGGAGCAAAAAACTTTCCAATTCAATTGAGTTAGTGATTTAAACTTTTATTTTTCAAATCCCATCATCTTTATTCGCAAAATTATCTTAAAGCTTATAATTTTTATTTTTTCAGCTCTCTCATATCTAAAAGCACTCATTTAATGCTTTACTGAATTTTTATAATTCCCGAAAAGATTTTAAGGTGATTGAAATTTACTTTATTCAATTTTTTTAAAGACTGTTTACAATAGCACGATTATAGTGCAATTTAATAATATGTCTTTTTTCACTGAACTAAACTGAAAGATTAAAATTTAATTTAATATGATTTCCATTGTAAATTTTGTTGTTAATTTGAAATTGGGCTCTTAAGTTATATCAAAGTGTTCTTTACATAACCAATTTTTGTTTAAATGTATTTTTAGTTTTAATTAACTTTATGGATCATCTAAATTAAACTAACGTGCAACACACTAACATGTGGATGCCCTTTATATATTGATCTTTAAATAATAATTGAAATTTAATTTATTTGAATAGTACTTACATTTATTATCTAAATTAATTGCTACACTTTAGAAGTTTTATATTGGTTCTTTTGATCGACAATAAGTTTTGTGAGTACCAAGTTTTTATTTGTTTATCATTATTTTTAATCATTTTTTGTGTATAATTTTTTTGTTGGGTAAACTCCTGATTTCTGAGTTATTTTTTTTTTTTAGTGTAGATGCCTAATAAAGGCCTATTTTGAAAAAGATAAACATTCTAACTGAAATTATTGACTAAAATAAATTAATTTTAAATATAATTCTCTAAAAGTTGTTTTTATTAATTAAATATTCATATTCTGGACTTTAAACTGTAAATAAAAGGTAAAAAATTTAATAATTTTAATTTCAAACATTCATTAATTTCAACTAAAATTTCATTAAAAAATAGGTATTAAAATGAGCTAAAACTATCATTTCTATTACAATTTTATCAAATAGATCCTAGAATTTTGCAAATCCTAAATTCAAAACTTGCCATCTCAAAATCTTTAAGATTATTAGTAAAACTATATGATTAATAATTAATAGCCTGTAACTCCTTAAATACCACAAATGCATTATAATCATCACTATTCTTAGCATGCTAACTATTTAAACTGATAAAATTTGGATCCAAATAACACTCAGTAAAATAATCCTTACAATATTCAGACACAAGCTTAATAATAGATGGCTCTTTTTAACTCGATTAATCATTAAAATTATCAATGAAATATATAAATTCCAAATTAAGTGACTAAAAATTATTAATCAATATAGAAACCATTAGGGACCAATAAGAATTAGCGAAATTTAGAGTTAGGAAAACTCCTTAATTTAAGTAACTATTGCAATAGATTATAATAAAAATTAATTTTACAATGGATCAAATTTCAATAATTACAAAGATTTAGGAACTGGTACTAGTACTAACTTACGCTAAAATAATCATTGAATTTAAACTTAGAATTGCAAAAAGAGTTAATAAATTAGCTTCCTCGTATTGTTCCAAACAAATTTAAATATATAGAATAGCAATCAAAATCCAAAACAAGAGTATTAGATTAATTGCGATTTATAACTGTAAAAGCCGAGCTAGCCAAGATTTGTTTTTTAAAATGAGATAACTTGCAGAAATAAGAACTGCATTAATACAAAGAAATAATTGAGAAAAAAAATTTATGGATTCTTCTTAGTATTATGAATTAAAAATTGCCACATTAGGAAACAAAATTTAGAAACATGAAGACTTTGTTGAGTTACTTAATGATAAGTTTGGAGATAAATTCAAAAATATACTTTAGGAAATTATTGAAAAGAATTCAGAGCAAGACATTGAAGAAATAAAAAATTAAGATTTTAAATGAAGCATTAAAGAGTGAGAATAGCAATTAAATAGTTAAATTTATTCTAAATATAAGGATATAATAAAAATAAAAAATGAGTCAACCTACCCTGAACAAGTAGAATAAGAACAAATCTATAAACTTTAATTTTATGAGTAGGAAATGAAGCAAACAAAAAATAATTCTGTCCAGTATTAAGGCTCAATTTAGGACTCAAAAGTATGGGATTAAATAAAAAATAGATTACAAGAAAGACTAATGCGGAAATAGACTTGATTTTATACTTAGCGATGGCCCTTGGGATTAAACAGCTTGTAATCTAAATTATCCTTCTTTAAAAGATAGAGAGTTTCTTGACAAAATTCAAATAGAAGACCTTGAAAGAGATGGTTATATTTTATGTGGGTAACAAATAAAAGCTAAAGTCTTTGCATTAAGACATTTAGAGATGCATAACTACGAGCGTATTGAAATAGACAAAAGTAAAATTTTTAGAGAAGGAATCAGCTATTTCATAAGACATTCTTATGAATTTTGCATTATTGCAAGAAATAAAGAACCTTTTGGCTGCTTTAAAAGAAAAATCAAAGACTCACACTGCTCCAAATGTAATTTTTTCAGGACTTAGGGAACAATCTAGAAAATATGATTAAATTTATGTAATAATTGAATAGCTTGTTCCAAATTGTAGGTATTTAGAATTATTTCCAAGGCCACATAACCAATGACCTAGAGGGACCGACATAGGAAATGAGAGTATTTTGTGGGAAAAAAGCAAGAACTAAATTAAGGCGATAACAAAGGGATAAAAGTTTCTAAGAATAAATCTAAAAATCTCAAGTAATAACATTAAGCTGAGATTATCCAGTATTATTTTTTTACATTTTTAATTAAATTTTCATTGCTTTAAATATTCTATTCAATCTAGATTTGGGGTTTTACTATAAAGTTTTTCTTATAATTTATATACCAAATCAATAAAATTCATATTAATTGAATTCAATAATTTCATAATCTAAATAGCAATTTTCTTTCCCAATAATAATGTATTAATAAAATATCCAAAATTAAGCCAAAAAAAGTATAAACAAAAAGAACTCAAAAAAAACTCTTAATTTCAAAATAAATTATATTTAACGAAATATTAATATATTATATATATATATATATATATATATATATATAAAAGATTGTGAAAATTAGGATGATTGAAAAATGTAAATTTAATGAATTATGTCAATTACTATGCAAAATAATCAGCTGGATAATCTCTTCATCATGTGTGAGAATTCTTCGAATGACCTCTGACTGCCTCCCATAATTTGACTTGCTTAATAATCTCATTGACAGTTTCCTCTCAGACAGTCTTCCCAAAGCCAAGAATTTCCTTGATTTCCTCAGATGAGATGAAGCCACTGCCTTCCTTGTCAAACATTCTGAAGACTGCATGAAGCTTCTTATTATTCACGTTGTTCCTTTCATTCATTGCAGCAAAAACGAACTCAGAGTAATCGATAAATCCACTCTCTTCAATATCGACTAACTTGATCATCTCCTCAGTGTCTGCCTTGTCCGTGAGTTATCCATGCTCTCATTGTTATCTCCCAGGATCTCTTCAAGTGACAGTTTACCATCTCCATTCTTGTCGATGTCTAACGATGCAGTATCCCTTTTCATGCTTGCCATCAAGAATATCTTTGACTTTGAATCCCTGGCGTCTTGCCTTGGTCATTCTTGGCAGCCAGTCTCGGCATTGGCCTTTCGGCATTCTTGACTTCCAGTATTGCAGTCGAAGTAAGGGGCGAATCTTCGAATGGGCGGCGGCCAGTGGCACCACTCGACGCAGCGGGAGCCATCTCACGACGGTGGAACTTCCGACTCAGACATCTATCCTGGGGGCCTAGATAATCAAGCATCACTGTTTCCCAAAAGGCAA
The DNA here is from genome assembly GCA_000711775.1 of Oxytricha trifallax. NCBI lineage: Eukaryota > Ciliophora > Spirotrichea > Sporadotrichida > Oxytrichidae > Oxytricha > Oxytricha trifallax. The sequence continues at coordinate 6,622 of ARYC01000745.1, read as the reverse complement.
TTGGGGTTTCCCAAAGCGATGATTTAAACTTATAGTGCCGATGGTTTTGGATATGGAGAGAAGATCATTACTTTTAAACCATCAGATCTCTTTAGCTTCCTGCTCTTTTCGACTGTAGACTAAGAGCTTTTCTCTATGCTGTAGTGTAGGGTGCCTTGCAGATTCTCCTAATATCTAGTTTACTTTGATGAGGATGCAGTGCTTTTCCCATTAGGGAGGCTTGAAGATCCTAATGTATGTCACCATGCTAGCTGCACTCGTTGGCGTCTCAACCAATGGGGTTCCAACCCTATCTGGCACTTCAGAGCTCTTATACGACTTCCTCGCACCAATGGGAACTGGCTCAGATACCAAGAAAGTAGAAGTTGATCAATGTGTAGGAAGCAGTGAATATAAGACCTTCTCTCACTATTGCTCTTTCAAACCCTGCGCATACGCCAACAGTCTCAGCCCAAATGTAGTTGCTACATCATGCTCTTCTAACTCACTATGTTCTGTGGAGTACCCATCATAGTCTATCGCTGCTTCACATCTGCCCAAAGAGTTCCCTGTATTGAAGGTCTTGCTAGAGTGGATCACATGATTGTTGGATGATACGAAGCCATTGGTATGCTCTGGTTGCCTTGGGGTTTAGATCAATGTAATGGAGTGACAATCAAGGGAGAGTAATACTATGCTATGCCTTTGTTCCATCCCTACACTGTTGCCTACTGAAGATCCTCCTGTCCCACCATCATAAGCAGTCGTGGTACTGGGCAGGCCATAGAGCACCCATGCCGTCCTCTTCACTAGGGATGTACAGGCTAAGACTTTTCAGACGCCATTAGTGGCAGTTAGGAATAAAACTTAAGAATGATTAAATATATTACAAGTCTTAAATACTCACTTTAAAAATTTGGTAGCTAGTCATTTATTAACAAGGGTACTAATATATATATATATATATATATATAATATATAAACCCCAATACATATGTGCATAAGAATTTGATAAGTGCGTAAACGAATTTAATTAAATGTGTTTAATACGAAATAACGAGGATTATAAAATTAAAGTACTTTGTAGTAGACGGACATGACCTCCCGAATTTTGGAATTTCTCAGAAAACCGCGTTTATTTTTTGCCCTTGATTTTTGCAGAATTAAATCGAGCGAAAATCGTAGAGCAAGAATTAAAAAATCAAAATGAAAATCGGAAATGTGGTCGCCGAAATCTTTTTTAATTACTGAATTAAAAATGTGGAAAAAAATGAGGCATATTTGAATATTCGAAATAAATTAAATTAATTATTAAATTAAAATATGAATTAAGTATAAGGGAATATGGGAAAAAAAGGGAGTGGGGTTAAACTTTTAATTTAAATTAAATTATAAATAAATTAAATTTGTTTTTATTTTCTTCTTCTTCATCTTCTTCATCTTCATCATTTTTTTAATTTGAATTTAATTGTAAAAAATAGTGGCAGAGTTCACTCTAAATTTTCTGGCTTTAAATCTCTGTGCATTATATTTTTCATTTTTTATTTTATCTATCAAAATGTTTTCAGGTTTTAGATCTCTGTGTATTTAAATTTAGTAGTACAAAAATTCATTTTTAATTTCAAGTTTAGATTTTTTCATCTTCATCATCATCTTCTTCGTCATAGAATTTTGGTATAGTTGATACAAGTATATTTATTTATTTTATTATTATTATTATTATTTTTAAAATTGAAAATGAATTATATTAAAATGGGATTAGCTACTTAATTGAATATTCAATTTATCTGATCCCCGAAAACGGTAATTTTTTTTCACTCTTATAAAATAATTTAAAATTAAACTGTTTCAATTTCTTTCAATATTCCCCCTGATTTACCCAAACTTTTTATAGTATAAAATATATTTATTTAATTTTTAAATACTTAGGAACTGTTTTTAATTAATTGATTTTAGTACTCTAATTTTTGCTTTCATTTTTAATTTAATTATTTTAAAAGAACTCTCTTAATTATAAATAGGAAAGATTAGATGAAATCATGAATTTTGAGATTTATTAATAATAATTTTGAAATTTAAGAAAGAGTAAGTAAATTGGAATTATATATTTATCATAGATAAAGTGTCAGAGTTACCAGTTTTAAATTAATTAATTTGAAATAAATAAATAACGAGGGAATATTAATATAAGGCATTTTAGAGAACAAATAGTATTTAAAGAAATTAATTTAAATTAAATAATACAAGGAATGCAATCGCTCAAAGCGATTTAATCATTTTTATTATTGATTTTTATTTAAAAAAAGGCATTTGCAATTCTTTGCTTCTCTTTTACAGAATTTGCAGTTTTTATAGTAGTTTTTGGAAATTCGCTTGGATTGGAATTTAGATTTTGGCTAGTTATTGCTGAATTTAAGTAGCTAATTTTTTACTTCTAAAGGGGAGTTGGGTTACTAAAATTTTCTTTTTAATAATTATTTATTTAGTTGTAGGGACTTTGCGCTAAGCGCGATTCTATACAATTCATCATTAATTGCTACATTTCTTGCGAAATCAAGGAATTCTCGCCATTTATGCAAGATTTAATCATAATTATTTTAACTGTAAAATTTGCTGAGCATAATTGAGCACTCTACGCTTTCTGAATTATTATTTTCAGTTTATTGAATTAATCCATAAAGTTTGTTTTCGGCACCTAGAAATTCTTTCATAAATTGAAATTCAATAATTTAGGCATTATCTACTTGATTTAATATAGCGCTTAACTTTATTTAAGAAACTATTTGCACAATTTTATCATTTTTCTCAAAGAAATACCAGTTTCCTGCGAATTTTTTTAGAACTATATAGTGTAAGTTTGGGTGATCGAACAGTTCAATTAACAAAATTGAAGTTTATAAGGTATTTAGTTTTGAAATTATTGATCCTCCTTACTTATCAAAATTTACGAATTTATATTGTGAAAATCGAGTAATTGTAGCAAGCATAAAACTATTATAATTTGAGTCTTGAATTAATCCTGGAATTTTATTTAAATCAAAGCCAATGTTATTGCTTAAAATTTCCTCAATTTTATTGATATCTTAAAGTGAAAAGAATAGCTATTAAATGCATTATTCTTTGCAAATATATTTCATAGAACCTATGATTTAATTTAAAGCATTAAATAGCAAAATACCTTGAAAAGGTTCTAAATTTCTAATTTGCTAATTTTATTTAATTAATTTATCGAATCAACTTTAATTTCAGATATTATCTAAGTTGAGTACATTTTTCCGACCGCGACTTCTAATAAAAATGTCTATTAACTAGAAAAATAAACGTCGGGTGCGACTCGTACCAACTATCTAAATAAATGTAAATTATGCTCTGATTCTTTTTTATTAATTTAATTTTAATTTATTTCACTTTTATTGATATCTAAATTGGAAAATTATCCATTTTGAGGCAAGTCCTAATTAAATTAATTTGAATTTAAATTTTATTATCCAGTTTAAAAATACTGTGACTAAAAATTCTTTTAGGTAAAGCTTGAAATTTTCTAAGATTAATAATTTGATTTTTGCTGCATTTAATTTTTAATATTCTTTTCATTTTAATCTTATTAATTAAGACTTGTTTTAAGTAAAACTTTTGATAGATCAACTTTTTAAATAAACTTGTTAGGCCCATTAAAATCACTTGATTAATTTACTGGGAAATGATTTAAATTTAATTGTTAATTTGATTTTAATTAAGAAATCCTGTTCATCATATTTAAAGCCAATTTAAGTTGAAAGTAAAAGTTTGTTGAAAAATAACTTTGAAAAGAAAATTTTTGAGATAAAAAATTAATATTATAAAAATTAAAATTGATAGGTGCTTATAAGGAAAAATCTACGGTGAAATCGAAAACCCCAAACTTCAAATATTCAAAATGAATGGTTTTTCACTTACGATAAAAGCGTTGCTAGTATTTATAATAATATTATTAATAACAAATTATTCTTTCTTCTTTAGTTAGGTTTATCTTTTTTTCAATAACTTTTAACTTGACTATTATAATTGCTGCTATTTTTCTTAACCCTTTATGAACTTTATTTAATTTTGAACTTGAATTAACTTTTAGCTTTATCTTTACCTTCAATTTTTTATTAATTACACTCTAATTATTCTTGATAATTTAAACTTAAAATTTAAAACTTCCCCTCAATTTTTTTGTGCCCTTAAACCCGCAAGCCTGTACCAGTGCCTATTCACGCGCCGCCCTAACTCGTCCCTATTTTCCAAGTCCTCACCTGCCACCTTCGCTCTTCGCTGCCTATAAAAAGCGTGAATAATTAACTAGAAATTCAAGGGAAATTGAATGTAAGAGCCTTGCAATTTTCAATTCAAATTCAATTAACTGTTCTTAATTCAACTTAAAAAGCTCTCCTTAATAATTTTTAATACTCGCAAAAATCGAATTAAATTAGGCCACTCTTGCTAGCAAGCCCTACTAATTGACCTCGCACTTTCGCCTAGCTCACAAATCTTTTAGCGAAATCGATTCCAAGGCCGCTGTCAACACGTGATAAAAGCAGCTCCTCACCAAGTTCTAGTTGATCCTGCTAATATTCATGCCCAGCTCTTTCATGAATGCTGCCCAGTAGCCCCTAAAAAGGTGAACTCCAAGCGACTTACTTTGATTACGCCCTGGTATTCAGAGGGTTCAAGTCTCGATTTTTGATCCAAGAGTACATTAATTCAACAGGTGCAATTCTATAGTGATAAGGCCCTAAAAACATTATTGGCAAAGCCAAATCCAGGAACTTATTCATAATACTTTGTGATCTGTGGTAAGGTGCATTATCAAGTAGAATTAAAGTATTTTCTCTCCAACTAGTGTCAACTGAATCCAATACATTAACTAGTTTACATAGGAAGTACATAAATGAGTGCTAGTTAGTTCTTCCATGATTAACTGTATAGTACAGCTCTCCTGTACTTGCAACTCCAATAATTAAATTCATTTATTTTAGTCTCTGTGAATTTGTAACTCTATTTTTTACATAAGGGGCAGTCCAACCTCTGTGTCTTTAATCTGTTTAGTTAAGAGTTGATTCATCAATATTTATTATTCTCCTACCCTTACTTAAGTGTTCCACGAATTATTGAGCTGCATACTATCTTTATAACTTACTACTATTGCTATTGTGTAGGGTTGAAATTTACTTGATTTATTTATAAGTCATCGTTAATTCATTTTTCAGAACCTTCTAATCATTTACTTGCTACACCTTAACTAAATATTCTTCTGTAAACTGTGCTGTATATCAGAAACCTGCACTGGTTAAGTGTTAAACATTAACATATTCACGATATGAGTGCGTGCTCTGCTATGCAGTTTCTTATACTTGCCTCTATTAATTAATTTTAGATTCCAAAATTAAGCTTTCTTGATTGGGCTTTTTAAGTACCTTCTTAATTTATAGTATGATATACCAAGTCTATCCATTATTTAGAGGAAAGTTAACTTTTCTGTAACTCTTAATCTAAGTGACTCCTCTGCAAGTTTAAGTTCCTTCTCTTACAATTATTTCTCCTTTCTTAACTACTTTTGTAGTCTACGAGGAATTATTGCATTCAATTGTGTGTGCTAACCAAAAATTGGAATTTAATATTTTATTTTATGATTCTCAATAACTTTGGCTTCAAGAGCTTTTAAGTCAAAATTTTAACAACGTTCCATCAAACTCTAGGGTTCTAAATCTGATTACTTATACTCGGTGTAAAGCTTTAGCACTAACTAGCCAAGAGTCTTAATTTAATTATCATTAAGTAATGATTCTTTAGCTCCTTTTTTAATACTTTCTCTATACTTTTCTTTGGGATCTATGATAAATCCGTCGATTTCAAACTCTGAAATTTCATCACGAATTTCATGAATAATTAAATCATATCCTTTTCACTTACTTCTTCTATACTCACATCTGCAAGAGTTATGTTTCTTTAGTAAAGCATATTATTTGTTAAGTAATCTGCATTATTGCAAGAATCTTCAGATCCACTGGAAGAGCTCTGCTCTTCACTTGAACTATTACCATCATAATCGTATCTTCTAACTTGAAGAATTCTGAGAGTCTTGACTGTCGTTTTTTAGAATATGATTCCATAGATGGATTCCTAAATTTAATAATAATGAATTCTCTTGGTGCTGGTAGGAATTCCGCTAGCGGATATTGGACTGTGCTTGTAAGATTTCATTATCATGAAAAGCACTCTCTAGTTTTAGTAACGGTAGTGTCTTCCTGAATCGAAATTGACCTATAAAAAATGGTGAAAGGCACCTAACTTTTAAATTTTAATGAACCAAGGATAACTTACTGGTATCATGTTCTAGAACTCGCCCAGAAATGCAAAAGTAAGAAAGAGCTATACAACTTTCTTTCCCAAGACTGCCACGCTTTCTTACCCAAAGCAGACTCCACCAGCATTTATTTCCTTAAGTAAATCATAAGAGCAGAGAAAGAAGTAACGATTAACTTACCCCTGTAACTGTTATTATAGTATGTAAGAAGAGACGCAGTCAAAGTGTCAACAGTGCCTCAAATCGATGGACTTACAGTTTAAGACTTTCTTGATTATGCAAGAGGATCTACAAGACTGCTGTAATACTTGCCTG